>JAVJIF010011284.1:0-154093 GCA_038442645.1 Agave tequilana
TGAATTATGAAAATTCCATCGGAGTCGGTAGCTAGCTGATTCCGGGATTTTTAGTTTTAAAACTGTAAAGTATTTTCTTAAAACGGATTTCACTATAATTCTTAGATTAATATTCTTGATTTTTTAAAATTATTTCGGGTCGTTCCGAGATACTTGAATTTCGGACGATTCCGGTATTTTCCCGAAAGCTTTCCGCATCCGCAACCGAATCCCGGGAATCCGCCACTTTCATTTTTTTCATTTCCTCTTCCAAGAGAATAATTTCCCTTTTCCATTTTCCTTTCCTTTTTCCTATTTTCTTTCTCTCTTCCTCCACAATCCACAAGCTTTTCCAATTTCCCAAAATCCCATTTTCTCCCAAATTTCATTTTCCTCCACACACTTCCACCAACTTCCTCATTAAATGCCCTCTTTTTCTCTCTCTTCCATGGCCAGCCAAGTGTGGCTAGGAGAGACACCTCACCTCCCCACTTTACAAAAACCCCCCTCTCTTCTATCTTATTTGCACCTCCTTCACAAAATCTAAAACCTATAAATACTTTTCCTTCTCCTTCTTCATTCATTTTCACTTCATCTTTCTCTTTCTTCTCTTCACCAAAACCCTAACCTCCAACATCTCCTTCACCCTCCACCACCTCCACCGGCGCCTCCGGCCACCCCGACTCCGGCGAGAGACCCCCGATCTCCGGCCACCACTTCTTCTCACCAACACCAACAACAAAACCTCCAACCTCCACTTTCTTCTTCATCATCAACTTCCATCACCACCACCATCACTCTATCATCAACCACTCCTTTTGTGAGTATTTCTACTCATCAAGACTTGGCTAATTCCTAGTATACTTTTGTTTACAATTCATGTATACTTGTGCCATCAAAATCATATTTTTAGATCATCAAACACAACCATCACAACATCTGTTCTGTATCCTGTTTTCAGTCGATTAGTCGACTTGACCTAAGGATTAGTCGACTTGAAACCCTTAGTTGAAACGTAACCTTTTCTGGAAACAGTTTTAGTCGATTTACCTTAATTATTAGTCGACTATAAATCACTGTTAGTCGACTACCCATTCTATCCTAGTCGACTAACTTTCCTGAAACCAAAACCCAACTCTCTGTTACTCAGTCTTAGTCGACTTAAGAGTATCTGTTAGTCGACTTGAGATGACTATTAGTCGACTACTCCCTTGACCCTAGTCGACTAACTTTTCCTGAAACAAAATTCCAACTCTCTGGAACCCAGTTTTAGTCGACTATACCAGACTGTTAGTCGACTAACCCCTTTATTAGTCGACTACTCTTTCCACCTAGTCGACTAACTTTGGCTGTCTGTTATAGTTGATTTCTTTCTTGAATATGAACCATATCCTTGAGTCTTATATCATATATTGGTATTGCTTGACTTGTCTCTTGACAAACATCATCTTCCCTTCTCTCTTTCTCTCTCCTCTTCACTCTACATATTTATATCATATTTATGGCGCATCCCGAATTCCGTGGATTTCGGACCTTTCGGCGTTTCTGGTGATTCAGGCGAGTGTTCTCGCTCGCTACCCTCTTGCTCCCTATTTCATTGATTATGCAAATATTCTCGTTCTAGTCTCCATGTAATTTATTTCATGTTCTATATCTTTTACTGTTTTATACTATGCGTGGCCGACCCTTCGTGGTCGTTGTACTTTGGGTTACTTTTATGTTACCTTGCCATACCATTACCTCAGACTAGTCAGTTGCATGCTTTTATTTAACACATGTATATCACCTGACCATCTAGTGTGTTATCACCTGACCACCTGCCATGCTACTACTTGGCAAGACCCTTTAGTTATGCTATGACTTGCCCTGACTATTATCAATCTCTTGCCATGACTTAACCCGACTATTATCAATCCTTTGATATGCTTGGTTGTTTACTAAATATCATCACCCTGTCATGCTATCACTTGACACCCAGCATGATATACTTGACTTTGTGATTATCATGTTTACGGGAATCCTGTCTTGTTATTACGGAACAAAGTGCCACACCATACTTGGTGGGGGCCACCTCTTGAATCTGTTGGGCTATTCCTGTTATGTCTAGTTATTCCCGTAATCTGATAATTACGTTAATAAATCATAAAAGGACAACTTGTATGGGAAATGGGAGGAAATGATGGATGCCGAATGATATCTTGCTTATAGTGATGGATTATAAAAATACTGGCGGTAAGTGTTAGTGGGACTTTGGGCCCACAGGAGATTAGTGTTAGGGGGACTTTGGGCCTCCAAACTGGTTCAGGTGTATGGAACTACTATAAGAAGCTCTATCAGTTCTCCATCTATTTCCAATAACAACTTGCTTTACTCGGATATGGATCTATGTGCGTTAGGACGCTAGTTCACATAGCTAGATATCAAGGTAAGACAAGTAATAATAATAATGATTCCAGTTATTGATTCTTGTTACACTTGCTATGCATGTTATGATTTCCGATATGTATTCCCGTTTGACTGTTATATGATTTGCAACTCTGATTCTATACGCTTGGATATTCGGTGGCATGAGATAAAAGTATATAGATGAGGGTTTCCTTATTTGGATTATTCCTTCGATGTACTAGTCTCATGGGACCGTGACCTAAGCGTATACAATCAATCTTGCTTATATCAGCTTTACTCTGGATTTCCTTTTTATGATGATTATGTCATACCCGTTCATATACACTTCATTTGTGTTCTAACCCTCCTGTCTTCTGTACTTGACACTCGTACTCATCCTGGCTCGCCACCTGGCTTTGTATCATACTCGCCTGGGGAGTTTCACTGACTCCCCTGGATTCTCATGTCCAGGTTTCGGAGCTTGGAGCGTATGGGTTTCCTGTTGCTGCTCAGAGTGGCGCAGCGGTAGCGTGGACCCCCAGTTGACCTTTCAGAGCTCCATCCTTCCAGGCCCCCTGTGAGCCTCTCGAGTTTCCTTTAGCAAACTCGTGAGTGCCCTTTTCTATTCATACTTGTACATTTTCTTGTATTCCCGCTGTTCTCATATGTATATCTTTTGTACTCTCGCATTTGCGCATCAGTGATATAATATTATTGTAATATTGGATCACTTCTGGTGATAACTCTGTAATTGTATATATGTGTTGGAATGTATAATGCACCATTTGCTTCCGTACTCTGATTCTTGTCTGTACTGATGCTTAGCGTATATACGGGAGGGTAGTTCTGACCTACGTATATACGTCGCAGTGACGTCCCCGTATCCGCCGGGACCGGGGCGTTACAGGTTGGTATCAGAGCCTAGGCTCTAACCTCCTCAGTACGTCCAGAGGGCAAATTAATGGTAAAGAAATTTGCAACTGGAATACTTGAGTCTTAGTTATACATTCCAACTACAAGTGCAGAGTTATCTATTTCTTGACCATCCTTCCTTTGATTCCTAAATCCTTTCCATATCCCTTCCCTGTTTTGGTTTTATGAAGCCTTATACTATCTTAAGATATGACTAGACTAGGAAGGTAGTGGCTGGTTCTGCATGAAGCTATTATGTGATCTCTTCGGTGAATTCTATGAAGCTTGGTATTCTCCAGATCGATCTTGATCTGGCTATCTTTCAGAAGTCAGCAGTCGGAATTCTCTACGGATATTCTTTCAGAGTGATTGGTACCTGGTATTCGGGATTCTTAATTATCGGTCTTCTTTATTATTATGCTCAGGACTATCAGGATTTCCTTTATCTTCAGTATTCTGGCTTACTCTCGGAGGGCTATCAAATATGCAGTACAACTGGAATTCTAAAGATTTATACAGCCGGAAGTGCGGAGGATGATTATTGTTCAGTCGACCTGAGAGCCCTACCTATAGTGCTTCATATCTTAATTGGTATAAATTCCACCCTTGACCTCTTTGTGTTCATTTTACCCCTTACCGAAATTGCGAGGACGCAATTTTTTGTAAGGTGGATGGAATGTAACACCCCGCTCCCGGAATACGTACTTAGTTGCGTATTCAGATTTTTGACCCTCTGTACTTATTTTGTATTATGAATTGTTTATATGATTGTTTTGTCTTAAATTTGGATTCGTGGTCTCGGAGTCAGCCCTAGTCTGAACCGAAGACCCGATCCTAGCGTATTACTCGATTTGGTCTTTCCGGTATTCTGATTTGACCGATTTCTGTTTCAAATATCATTTTCCAATATTATATATTTTATATGATTTTCTGGAATTTTCCTCAATTAAAAAGAATATCTTCAAACCGGTGTCGGCCAGTGCTGCTGACCGATTCCCGGATTTTTAGTTTACAAACGGTTTAGAATTTCTAAAAGTTCCTTTAGACATTATTTCTTAAAATAATATTTTCTACCTAAATACTTTTTCTGAGAATTTTATGAATTTATGAAAATTCCATCGGAGTCGGTAGCTAGCTGATTCCGGGATTTTTAGTTTTAAAACTGTAAAGTATTTCTTAAACGGATTTCACTATAATTCTTAGATTAATATTCTTGATTTTTTTATATTATTTCGGGTCGTTCTGAGATACTTGAATTTCTGACGATTCCGGTATTTTCCCGAAAGCTTTCCGCATCCGCAACCGAATCCCGGGAATCCGCCACTTTCATTATTTTTCATTTCCTCTTCCAAGAGAATAATTTCCCCTTTCCATTTTCCTTTCCTTTTTCCTATTTTCTTTCTCTTCCTTCCTCCACAATCCACAAGCTTTTCCAATTTCCCAAAATCCCATTTTCTCCCAAATTCCATTTTCCTCCACACACTTCCACCAACTTCCTCATTAAATGCCCTCTTTTTCTCTCTCTTCCATGGCCAGCCAAGTGTGGCTAGGAGAGACACCTCACCTCCCCACTTTACAAAAACCCCCCTCTCTTCTATCTTATTTGCACCTCCTTCACAAAATCTAAAACCTATAAATACTTTTCCTTCTCCTTCTTCATTCATTTTCACTTCATCTTTCTCTTTCTTCTCTTCACCAAAACCCTAACCTCCAACATCTCCTTCACCTCCACCACCTCCACCGGCGCCTCCGGCCACCCCGACTCCGGCGAGAGACCCCCGATCTCCGGCCACCACTTCTTCTCACAACACCAACAACAAAACCTCCAACCTCCACTTTCTTCTTCATCATCAACTTCCATCACCACCACCATCACTCTATCATCAACCACTCCTTTTGGTGAGTATTTCTACTCATCAAGACTTGGCTAATTCCTAGTATACTTTTGTTTACAATTCATGTATACTTGTGCCATCAAAATCATATTTTTAGATCATCAAACACAACCATCACAAATCTGTTCTGTATCCTGTTTTCAGTCGATTAGTCGACTTGACCTAAAGATTAGTCGACTTGAAACCCTTAGTTGAAACGTAACCTTTTCTGGAACACAGTTTTAGTCGACTTACCTTAATTATTAGTCGACTATAAATCACTGTTAGTCGACTACCCATTCTATCCTAGTCGACTAACTTTTCCTGAAACCAAAACCCACTCTCTGTTACTCAGTCTTAGTCGACTTAAGAGTATCTGTTAGTCGACTTGAGATGACTATTAGTCGACTACTCCCTTGACCCTAGTCGACTAACTTTTCCTGAAACAGAATTCCAACTCTCTGGAACCCAGTTTTAGTCGACTATACCAGACTGTTAGTCGACTAACCCCTTTATTAGTCGACTACTCTTTCCACCTAGTCGACTAACTTTGGCTGTCTGTTATAGTTGATTTCTTTCTTGAATATGAACCATATCCTTGAGTCTTATATCATATATTGGTATTGCTTGACTTGTCTCTTGACAACATCATCTTCCCTTCTCTCTTTCTCTCTCCTCTTCACTCTACATATTTATATCATATATTATGGCGCATCCCGAATTCCGTGGATTTCGGACCTTTCGGCGTTTCTGGTGATTCAGGCGAGTGTTCTCGCTCGCTACCCTCTTGCTCCCTATTTCATTGATTATGCAAATATTCTCGTTCTAGTCTCCATGTAATTTATTTCATGTTCTATATCTTTACTGTTTTATACTATGCGTGGCCGACCCTTCGTGGTCGTTGTACTTTGGGTTACTTTTATGTTACCTTGCCATACCATTACCTCAGACTAGTCAGTTGCATGCTTTTATTTAACACATGTATATCACCTGACCATCTAGTGTGTTATCACCTGACCACCTGCCATGCTACTACTTGGCAAGACCCTTTAGTTATGCTATGACTTGCCCTGACTATTATCAATCTCTTGCCATGACTTAACCCGACTATTATCAATCCTTTGATATGCTTGGTTGTTTACTAAATATCATCACCCTGTCATGCTATCACTTGACACCCAGCATGATATACTTGACTTTGTAATTATCATGTTTACGGGAATCCTGTCTTGTTATTACGGAACAAAGTGCCACACCATACTTGGTGGGGGCCACCTCTTGAATCTGTTGGGTTATTTCCTGTTATGTCCAGTTATTCCGTAATCTGATAATTACGTTAATAAACCATAAAAAGGACAACTTGTATGGGGAATGGGAGGAAATGATGGATGCCGGAATGATATCTTGCTTATAGTGATGGATTATAAAAATACTGGCGGTAAGTGTTAGTGGGACTTTGGGCCCACAGGAGATTAGTGTTAGGGGGACTTTGGGCCTCCAAACTGGTTCCAGGTGTATGGAACTACTATAAGAAGCTCTATCAGTTCTCCATCTATTTCAATAACAACCTTGCTTTACTCGGATATGGATCTATGTGCGTTAGGACGCTAGTTCACATAGCTAGATATCAAGGTAAGACAAGTAATATAATAATAGATTCCAGTTATTGATTCTTGTTACACTTGCTATGCATGTTATGATTTCCGATATGTATTCCCGTTTGACTGTTATATGATTTGCAACTCTGATTCTATACGCTTGGATATTCGATGGCATGAGATAAAAGTATATAGATGAGGGTTTCCTTATTTGGATTATTCCTTCGATGTACTAGTCTCATGGGACCGTGACCTAAGCGTATACAATCAATCTTGCTTATATCAGCTTTACTCTGGATTTCCTGTTTTATGATGATTATGTCATACCCGTTCATATACACTTCATTTGTGTTCTAACCCTCCTGTCTTCTGTACTTGACACTCGTACTCATCCTGGCTCGCCACCTGGCTTTGTATCATACTCGCCTGGGGAGTTTCACTGACTCCCCTGGATTCTCATGTCCAGGTTTCGGAGCTTGGAGCGTATGGGTTTCCTGTTGCTGCTCAGAGTGGCGCAGCGGTAGCGTGGACCCCCAGTTGACCTTTCAGAGCTCCATCCTTCCAGGCCCCCTGTGAGCCTCTCGAGTTTCCTTTTAGCAAACTCGTGAGTGCCCTTTTCTATTCATACTTGTACATTTCCTTGTATTCCCGTTGTTCTCATATGTATATCTTTTGTACTCTCGCATTTGCGCATCAGTGATATAATATTATTGTAATATTGGATCACTTCTGGTGATAACTCTGTAATTGTATATATGTGTTGGAATGTATAATGCACCATTTGCTTCCGTACTCTGATTCTTGTCTGTACTGATGCTTAGCGTATATACGGGAGGGTAGTTCTGACCTACGTATATACGTCGCAGTGACGTCCCCGTATCCGCCGGGACCGGGGCGTTACAGCTACAAAGATGCATTGAGAAGAATCTAACTCTAAACTGGAAAAAATGTCACTTTATGATGAGACAGGGGATTGTCTTGGGCCATGAGATTTCGAGGAGAGGCATAGAAGTGGATAAGGCTAAGGTAGAAGTGATTGCTAAGCTTCCACCACCCAAAAGCATCAAGGATATTAGATCCTTTTTAGGGCATGCTGGGTTCTACCGACGGTTCATTAAGGACTTTAGCAAAATCGCGAGGCCCTTAACCAACCTGCTCGCTAAGGACGTGCCCTTTGATTTCAACGATAAGTGTTTTAAATCATGGGGGAAGCTTAAGCAAGAGCTTATCTCTGCGCCTATCATTTCTGCTCATAATTGGACCCAGCCATTTGAAATCATGTGTGATGCATCTGATTTTGCTATTGGCGCTGTTCTAGGACAGCGCATAGACAATAGGCAGCACGTGATTTATTACTCGAGTAGGACCTTGAATGACGCCCAACAGAACTATACAACGACTGAGAAGGAATTCTTGGCCGTTGTCTTTGCGTTAGAAAAGTTCCGGCCTTACTTGTTAGGTTCGAAGACGGTGATTTTTACGGAGCACTCGGCTCTGAAATACCTCATGACCAAAAAGGAAGCAAAAGCCCGACTGATTCGGTGGATCCTTTTACTTCAAGAATTTGACTTAGAAATCTGGGATAAACGAGGTATAGAAAATGTGGTCGCTGATCATCTCTCACGAATTCCAAATGCACCAACCATCCAAGCTCCGATCAACGAGGATTTCCAGACGAGCACATCCTAGCCATTCTTAAGGAACCCTGGTATGCGACATCGTTAATTACCTGGCCACGGGACAATTACCCGCTGACTGGACAAAGCAAGACCAAGACCCTGCTTTGCCAAAGTATGGTACTTCTTCTGGGAAGAACCGTATCTTTTTAAGTATTGTCCCGACCAAATAATTAGATGATGCATACCCGAGGAGGAACAGAGGAGTGTGCTCAACTTTTGCCATGACCATGCATGCGGAGGACACTTCGGTCCCCGCAAGACTGCAGAAAAGGTTTTACAAAGTGGGTTCTACTGGCCCACTTTGTTCAAAGACTCGTATCATTTTTGCAAGTCATGCGCAAATTGTCAGAAAATTGGGAAGATTTCAAGAAGAGACATGATGCCCCTAAACGCGATCCTTGAAGTTAAAATTTTTGATGTTTGGGGTATTAATTTCATGGGGCCATTTCCCAATTCCTTCGGTAACCAATTCATTTTGGTTGCCGTAGATTAAGTCTCTAAGTGGGTAGAAGCTGTGCCAACTAAGACGAATGACAACAAAGTGGTTGTCAAATTTCTCAAAGAGAACATCTTCTCCCGATTTGGCACCCCTCGTGCGATAATTAGTGACAATGGATCACATTTCTGCAACAGAGTTTTTGAAACTCTGATGCGAAAATATTCCATCAATCACAAGTTATCCACTCCGTATCATCCCCAGACAAATGGGCAGGTCGAAGTCACCAACTGACAGATCAAGCTCATTCTGAAAAAGACTGTCGGACAAAACTGAAAGGATTGGTCGGTTAAGCTCAATGATGCATTGTGGGCTTACCGCACTGCTTTTAAGACAGTTCTGGGGATGTCTCCTTATAGAATCGTGTTTGGAAAAACCTGTCATCTGCCAGTAGAGTTAGAACACCGGCCCTCTGGGCAATTAAGCAACTCAACTTTGACCTGACCAAGGCCGGTGAACTTAGGAAGCTGCAGATTTCAGAATTAGAGGAGATACGGAATGAAGTTTATGAGAATACACGAATCACCAAGAGCAGAACTAAACTTTTCATGACCAAATCATAACCCGAAAAAAACTTTGCACCGGGAGATAGGGTTCTGTTGTACAACTCTAGGCTTCATATTTTCGCGGGAAAGCTGAAAACTCGTTGGTCAGGACCGTTCATTGTGCGCACAGTTTTCCCACACGGTGCTGTGCTTATTGCAGATCCTAAAAACAGCACGGAATTTAAAGTGAATGGGTAAAGACTGAAGCCCTTCTTGACCACTGAGCCTATGACTTCAGATGAGAGTGTGCTGACTTTTTTTGCCCCGTCATACACCTAACCACAACAAACAAATAAAAAAATAATAAAATAAAATAATAATAAAAAACAAAAAAATTGTTTATATGCTTACCCCGTGTACATTCTTTTTGAAATTTCTTTAGCCTATTCGCACTTGGCCGGCCCGAATCCACGAAGATGGTGACATCATTTCTTCCCCCTATTTATTGCATTTGCATTTCCATATGCATTCATTGAGGACAATGCATTAGATAGGTGTGGGGGATGCTAACACTTTTCTTTTTCCTTTTATTCTTTCTTTTTCTTTTATTCTTCTTACTTCTCTTTCTTCAAAAAAAAAAGATTGAAAAGAAATTTCATACTCTTTGTAAATATACCAAAAGATTGTAGGAATTACGGGAACCTTATTAAGGACTCTTTATTTTTGCCTAAGTAAATAAGAATGAATGGTTTGACTAAAAAGATAGGAGGGATAAGGAAAATAACTCATACCTTTTATTTAGCCTTAGTAGAATATGCATAATTCACACACACATGCTTGAGATTTAGAGACACAACTCTGAAAAAAAAAAAGCTAGATAATTGTGCCTCAAGAAGCATGATTACTCATGCCAATATATATATATATATATATATATATATATATATATATATATATATATATATCTTGATTTCGTGGCCTACTCCACTTGCATATTTGACCTGAAGGGTGTTTTTTCACCTGGTGCCCTAAGACCATCTGGTTTGGAAGTCATCAGTTTGATATGTGTTACATAAGTAAAGTAGAAAGCCTAAAGGAACCAAGAATAATAAGTAAATATTAATAAAATTAAATGATATTCAAAGTTGAGTTGAAAAATTCCAAGCACATCACACTTACACATATGCATATCTATCTAAAGCAAAATAAAAGAATGAGTTAAAAGTACAAAATCCTTTCTAAATTTAAAGAAAAACCATAGTTTCTTCTTTTATGAAGGCTAAAGTATAAGAGGACTTATGAAGGTTAAACCTAATTCTTACATCATTCGGTTATTTTTACTTAGATGATTGAAAATTCTTTTTCATTAAAAAAAAAAATTAAACAACTAACTTCTTTTCTTTACTTACTGGATTTTGTGGGTGCAATGCGCTGAAAACCCTCAGGAGACAACACTCCTCCTCTAGGGGAAACCTAGAGGTTTAAAGGCTTGTTGCACATGCTCAGTGCAATCGCGTCACCTGCGAAAGTGGTATAATAATTTTCTTATTGTTGTTTTGCTCGGGACGAGCAAAAAGATAAGTGTGGGGGTATAATCAGTATCTAATTTTGCATAATTTTCATCACATTCCCATATCTATTTCATGTAGAATTTTGCTAATAAAACCTTGCTTGCTTGATTCTAGGTCCATGGTGTGTACATGAGGAAGAAAACTTAAATCACCATTTAATTGGTGATTAAAAGCCTACCAAGTAGCCTTTGACTTTAGATTGAAGATTTTGTCAGACCAGGGCATTAAATTGCAAATCCAGGAGGTCAGGTGGACAGAAGCCAGACTGGGCGACGCACTGCCCAAAACTGGGCGCGCGCCGCCCAGCCAGGGCCGCGAAAACGCGGCCCAGGCCGCGTTTCCTCGGCGCTTTGGGCGCGCGTACGCTCCAGTACGTGGCCCTCTTTGCCCTGGTGCCTATAAAAACCCCCAGGGGTCTTCAGTTGGAGCAGATCCAGAGTTAGAGCAAGTTTTTGTAATCTTGTTTTTAGTTTGTAGTTGTTATTGTTCTTCTTCTAGTTCTACCTTTAGCCATTAGAGAGAAAGAGAGAGTGTGTACAAGTTGTATTGGAAGGTGACAAGATAATACAAGTAATTACTTCTCTTTCTTCTTTCCATCTACTAGTTATTTTCATTTGCTTTCATTTGCTTTTACATCCTTTCTTTAGTGTAACTCCTTCTATTTATCTCTTTTCTTTTGTTGTTCTTTTCTTCACCATGTGTAACTAACTCTTCCATTGCATGGCTAACTAACTACTAACCTACTAATTTCTAACTTCTTGATTGATAACCCGAATGAGTCAATAGTGTCAAACAAGTCTTGTGCAAACGAGAGCTATGGCATCTTAAGACGAGGGTTCTAACGTACCTTCAAGTATTTACCTTCTTATATTTCATACTTAAATGATTTTTGATGATCTATGGGTTTTGTACTTTACTTGTTGTTATAAGTTAGAGACTTTCCTTTTAACTTCGTCGATACCATTAGTGCACTCGTGTCTTCCCGTATTCTCGCCTTCTAATGGATCTTGATACGGGAATATCCGAGTTTTTGCCATGTAAAGCGAAGTTATAGGAAGAACTTTCACTCGATTTCCATGTGAATAGTTCCATTGCATAAGGGGTATGCTTGCCTATGATCCATCGTGAGGCACATCTTCAAGAAGTTAGGGATTAGTGGGAGCAATTAGTAGAAAGTTAGCCATGCATTTTTACCATTAAGAAAAACCCATTTTTACAAATCACCAAAACATTTTCCAACAATTCTTGTTTTTACTTTTACAAATTTGGAAACAAAGAACTTTCTTTCTTCTTGAACTTTGAAGCCGCATCAAGCTTCTATCGCTCTCCCTCCTTGTGGATACGACCCGTATAGCCACTTCGCTACTACGGAAGAATCGTAAAAGCAGTAACATCAACCCACACTTTTTTCTTTTTTTTAGTACTTGCTTTTTGCCGATCATGTCTCGTCAGTAGCTTTCTCATACTGTTTCAAGTATGATTTTTCGGATTGAGTATCTGTTGGCTGAGGTACGTTAGCCTGCGTCGCGCATGCGTGCTTTTCTCCTTCAGAATCGCTGAGAGAGGCTGATGTAGATTGTCATCGTCCGGCAGGATGGAGATGACATTGTAAGATTTGCCCTTCGACTTGGACTTCTTTGAATCCCATTGTTCGTCTTGGACAAGGTCTGGGTGTATCTACATAATTTCCCCTATCTCGAGTGTAAAGGGAATAAGACCCTTATTATCTTGAGTTTTAACTGTGGAATGTGTGACTTCCAGCCGCGGGCGGGGACTGGATACGTCCCGTCAGGAACTGTGACTTTGGGGCTTTGCCGAACTCGAGGGTCACCATATTTGCATTGACTTTCTTTTGTTCTGACTTTAGTGTCAGGACTCCGACGTCGATCAAAGCTTGAATTCTGTCCTTGAGGACAAAGCACTTGTCGGTAGGATGGTGAATCATCCTGTGGAAGAGACAGTATTTAGGATCATTCGTGTGTCCTATTTCATTGGGACATCAAGCATCCGGCAGCTTCAATTTATTCTCTTTGTGGAGTAAATGGAATATTGTGGCCACCTGATCGTCGTTGAAGGAGTATTGTTTCGGAGGAAACTTGGACTTCTGATTATTGAAGCCGCCCTTCTTGCCCTTCGACTGCACATCCGCTGACAATTCTACGGACATAGTCTCATTCCCTTTGGCTTGAGAAGACTGCGCCATGTCTCTACGTCCTTTATTATTCATACCCCATTTGCCTTTAGGGTGGATGGTTCGAACTTTTTAGCTGACTTTTCGGCTATCTCAGCTTGCTCGACCAGTTCTTTCTAGGTATGGGCTTTGACAGCCCCATGCGAACCTCTACTTGGTCTAAGAAGTTGTGCCTGCTCGTCTGTAAGAGCATAGGTAATGGCATCCCTGCTGGGCACATCAAAGACAAATTCCTGAACCGCTCAATGTAGTCACGGACAGATTCGCCCTTCTTCTGCATGGTGGAGAGGAGTTTGTCCATGGTTACCTCGGTATCGTCCTCATAGAAACGAGAAAGGAATCGGGTTTCCATGTCGATCCAAGAATTGACGGAGCCCGGGGGAGACTTCGAAACCAGTCAAATGCTACCCCCTTTAAGGTGCCAATGAACAGCCTAGCCATGATAGTATCATTGTCTATAAGATTACCGGTCTGAGACCGAAAATAGTAGATGTGCTAGTTTGGCGAGCTTTTACCATCGTACGTATGTAACGTCAGCGGTTTGAACTTTGGTGGGTATGACACTGAATCCCACTCTAGCAGGTAAGGACGGACTGTCCCTACTTTCTTTAATTCATCCCTCTGAGTTAGGGATGCGATTTGAGCTTGGATGCCTTTAAGGACTTCAGCGTCTAAAGAAGAACCCTCCTTCGACTTCTCCGTCCTTGGCTGTTCATTGCTAAGATGTTCTTCCTCATTATGGTTACTCCCGGTATCATTATTATTCCGGTTATTGAGGAGTTGAGCGAGCATCTGTTAGATGTTGTCCAAAGCTTCTTGCTGGGTCTTGGAAGTTTGCTCCTGAGCTTCCAAACGTCGACGAAGATCATCATTACTGTTATTAGCCATGTTCACTGATACTCTGTTTGCTCGCACTGAGCTGACTGCCGCCGAAGAGGCATACCCACTGTCTTCATCCTCTTCATCAGAGCATTGGACTGATCCTCTCCTTGGCTCTGGTGAGGCTACTACAGTTGAGGAAGATGGTTGTTCATAACTGTAGGGTATTGCAACCCTAGATCTGATGTTGCGGAAGATACCTTCTTCATGTACCAGGACTTCGCCCAAGTCTGGGCTATAATCCGGATCTGGGGAGCCGTAGGGGGTGTCGTTGGACGCTCGTCTACCCCTGCGTAGCTCTCGTCCTCTTTTCATGTTAACGGATGCAGAGGGTAAATCTCGCGATATGCTCCTTTTACGATGTTTCACCGGAGCTTACACTGACAGTCGATCAAAAACTGATCGTCGGTCTGGAGGAGTGGTGGAGATTGGTCCTAGCCGGCAATAGACTGAGTGGACTGTCACCAACTGGCATCCCGCTTGTTGACAACAGGAGGAAGAAGTTTGGAAAGTTTCTGACTTCCATTTACTTGTCAAGAATTCCCGTAAGTCAGACCCAGCTGGGCCTAAACGATTGAGCGCAGAGGTTCTGTTGGATTGTGCATAGGACGATGTCCTACTCCTTTTATCACCACAGAGGGGATTAACACTAAACAGTGCTTTAGCTCTAGCTTCGCGGCTAAGAACCTTGGGAATGTCCTTGGTTGTTGAAGCTGCATAAGCACCGCTGTCAACACTTAGGGATAATCCCTTAGCTCCGCTACAAAGCGCGAGCTTAGCGCTTGAATGGACTAGGGAGCGAAGCACGCTGTGTACTTTATCCACTATGTTGCTGCAAACATGATTAGCCTTAGATAGTACTTTGGCTCTAAATTCGTGGATAAAAGCTTTGGAAACGCCTTTGAGCGTTGAAGCTGCATAAGCACCGCTATCAGTACTTAGGGACAATCCCTTAGCTTTGCTTGAAGAACTGGGGAACAAAGCACGCCATGGTGCTTTGGTTCCAGCTTCGCGGTTATGAACATCATGCGTACCCTGGGGTACAGTAGCTTCGCTCATGAGAACGAGGCTGGCACGAGGCGTTACTGCTCTTGAGTTGGGTGAAGGTATGGTCGTCGTTGTGACTTCGCGGCTAGCAGTCTCGTTGGAGCAGCCAACCATCTTGCCTTTTTCTTCGCAAGAGAGATGCACTTATGGCGTGGCTATGCCTGAGGCTTTACACAGAGCCTTCTGCTTTGGCCTCCACATCTGCTTTGACAAAGGAGACCTAGGTTCACAGGGAACCTGACTAGCCACACGCGAGGCTGAGGGGTGTCGGCAGAATTCTGCTTCTGGTTTCTGTTCTGAGGCCTTGGCCATGGAGACCTTTCTATGCTTACATGCATGGAGCATTAGACCACCCCTAGAGAGGACTTCTTCAAATTTTTCTTGGTCAAAGTGAACGACCAGGTTCTCGAAAGTGATAGGCTTGCATTGCGGGCCTACTTCCTTGTTGCGCCAGAGGACTGCAATAGGCTCGCAAAGAGCATCATCTGTCTCCGCGGAGACTTGCTTTGAAGACTTAGCCAAAGGTGCTCTGGTCGCACCGGCTTCCTTGAATTCAGAGATAGACCCGAAGGTCTGTTCGTCGCATTACGACACTTGATCCTCAGTAGTGGAGAATTCGTTCCCCAGCGGAGTCGCCATCTTATTTTCCATTGATTTTGCAAAGGGGAAAACTTACAAAAAAAGTATCGAGGAGCTAAATTACAAGTATTCTAAAAAGATTACAAGTAGATCTCCTCTGAGATTCTAGAGAAGTGTGCTGATAGGAGTCTGGTCAGCGCGCGACCACTTTGTCCCTTTGACGATGCGATCGATAAGATTCCCTTCTTGCCTGGTTCGGGGAATCGGAGAACAGAAGGTTGGTAGAACCCTCTTGCTACTTCTCAAACTGCCTTAACTTGAGAATTCCTTCTCGCCTAGTTTTGAAAATTCCTTGAGAAGAAGGTATTAGGGTATCAGCACCCTGATTAGGGAAGTAGTTCTCTGAATTCTTAGAAGGTAGAGAATAGATCTCTGTTTAGCCGTCTCTCTGTGCGTCTCTTTGCCTATGCGCCTCTCTCTCTTTTTTTTTTTTTGCCTTGTACCCTTGGTGGGCTATTTATAAGGAGAGCAGGGGTATAATTGTCCCCTAAAAATATGGAAACAGATTCAGTCAAATCTATTCAAATATGAAAAGTAGCCTTACTGCGAGGCTAGAATCAGCTTTTGCGAAGCTAGGAATAGCAGGTAGGTCGGTCTCCTAATCTGTTTTGATTCTTTTCATATAATTGAAAGATCTCCCCTGATCCTCTTACTCGTTTTAGGAGAGTCAAGAGATTATGGCAAACAACTGCCAAATTTGACCTCAGATTTGATCTCGATTAGATTTGATCTTGATCCTGAATTGATTTGATCTCATCTGGAGATTTAATTGGTCAAAAGTTGACCATAACAGACCCGCGGCGGAGCTGCCGCTTTGAGCTCATAGCGAAGCTGGAAAGAGCATCTGGCGAAGTCAGAAGAAAGCTCTTCAGCGGAGTTAGATAACATCTATAGCGAAGCCACTGAACATCCTTCTGCGTGGTTGTGTGTGGCTTCGAGCGAAGCTAACTCTCTGCGGAGTTAACTGAGTGCTTCAGGCGAAGCTGTAAGTTAGCTTCCTGATGGAACTTTGAACGGCTCTGAGGCGAAGTTGGGCGATCTTAGCCTCTCAGGCGAGGCTATCCCTTTGGGCTCATGTGATGCTAAGCGTTTAGCTAACCTAGCATCTTAGACTTATTGAGGTCTATTTAAAGACAATCTGGGCTCACTGTTTACTTCACTGGATCAGTAGAGTCCAAGTTGCTGCTTTGTCCCTCGGAGATGGGTACAGAACTGGTCGTCAGCTTGTTTGTCACTTGTCTTTTGTAAATGTCAACAAGTTTAGACATTGTTCAGGCCAGTCAAGAATCTTGTCTTTTTTAAGTGTCAACAATGGGTAACTGACTTTCTTTGGACGGAGGGATCATTAAAAAGGCCCCTTCTACAGATTCCATGGGTGTATCAGATGCACTTGGTCTATGTAAAGACATGTGCAAAGAGCTATCCATAATGGATTCAAACAACCCAACACTCGTAAGATAATCAAAGAAAATATTATCATTAATTACCCATTCACCCTCATCTTCAGAAGGAGTGTTACACTGGGGATTATTAAGACATGCTATAATTGGTTCACCAATTAAAATGGCTGGCATGTCTGCTTCAGATTCTGAATCCGCCTCATTGCTACTATCATCATCGTCCGACAATGATTCTTTTGATGTTTCACTGGTCTCTTGATACAGGAGAGCGTCAGTACTGTTGCATCGTCTTCAATATATTTGAAGTACTGGTGCAGAGTGGAGGGAACGATCCAGTTGGCATGGATCCACGGTTATCCTAGTAGCAAGTTGTATGACGTGTCAACGTCAATGACATAGCATGTCACTTCAGACTTCAAGCTCCTGATTCGGCAACGGAGTCGAATTTTTCCAAGTGGATGACTACTCCCAGCATTAAAACCGTATATTGTAGTAGTGGTTACGAACAACCTGTATAGTGGTATACCGAGGAAGTAGAGGAGCCTTTTGGGGATGATGCTGAGTGCAGACCCCGGATCAACCTGTACCCTTTCAATGCATGTTGAACCAATGTATCTGGTGTAGTACAGAGGTCGATCGTGCTTGCTATCCTTGAGAAGCACATCTTCCGCTGTGAAGGTAATAGCAGGAATTTTTGATTGTATCTGATGGCATTCAGGGCAAGAAGACTGAGCGTCATCTTTAGGGATTTTTGGCATATACGTCGGGAATGATTCTGAATCAGCCAGCACATCTCTAAGTGCTTCTCTTGTCTCTTTTGAGAGACGAAGGAGCTCGTATATAGTAATACGAGCAGGGATATTAGCCAACTGGGCCAATATGTCAAAACAAAAGGGCGTGTTTGGCCTTGGGACTGAAGGCTTCTTCGGGACATGGTCGAACCGGACTTCCCTTGGCTTCTCCTTTCCCTTGGTTGGAACTGAAGCGGGTGTTGATACTTGTACTGACGTCATTTGCTATTGTGTCTCATCAGTAGCTTTCTCATACTGTTTTAAGTATGATTTTCTGGATTGAGTACCTGTTGGCTGACGGACGTCAGCCTGCGTCACGCAAGCGTGCTTTTCTCCTTCAGAATCGCTGAGAGAAGCTGATGTAAGATTGTCATCGTCTGGCAGGATGGAGATGACATTGCAAGATTTGTCCTTCGACTTGGACTTCTATGAATCCTATTATTCGTCTTGGACAAGGTCTGGGTGTATCTACATGATTTTCCCTGTCTCCAGTGTCAAGGGAACAAGACCCTTATTATCTTGAGTTTTAGCTGCAAGATGTTTGACTTTCAGCCGTGGTACAGGGATTGGATAAGTCCCATCAGAAACTGTGACCTTTGGGATTTTGCTGAACTTGAGAGTCACCATATTTGCTCTGACTTCCTTTTGCTCTGACTTCAGTGTCAGGACTCCGGCGTCGATCAAAGCTTGAATTCTATCCTTGAGGATAAAGCACTTGTCGATAGGATGGTGAATCATCATGTGGAAGAGACAGTATTTGGGATCATTCGTGCATCCTATTTCATTGGGACGTCAAGCATCCGACAGATTCAATTTATTCCCTTTGTGGAGTAAATGGAATATTGTGACCACCTGATCGTCTTTGAAGGAGTATTGTTTCAAAGGGAACTTAGACTCCTAATTATTGAAGCTGCTCTTCTTGCTTCGATTGATCATCCCCTGACAATTCTACTGACATAGTTGTTGACACTTAAAAAAGACAAGATTCTCATTGGTCCGAACGATGTCTAAACTTGTTGACATTTACAAAAGACAAGGGACAGACGAGCTGAAGACCAGTTTTTCACCCAACTCCAAGGGACAAGGAAGCGGTTTGGACTCCACTGATCCAGCAAGCAGAACAGTGAACCCGGATTGTTTCTAAACAGACCTCAGCAGGTCTAAAATGCTAGCATTTAGCATTACATTAGCCCAAGGAGATAGCCTCGTTTGAGAGGCTAACATCATCCAGAGCATCGCCAGGAAGCTAACTGACAGCTTCGCCGAAAAGCCTCTTTTCGGACTTCGTCAGGAATTGCCTCTAGCTCCGCTATGAGCTTCAAAGCGGGCAGCTCCGCCATCAGCCTGCTATGGTCAACCTTTGACTAATCAAAACTCCTGATAAGATCGGATTCAATCTAATCAAATCCAATCAGGATCCAAATATGGCAGGTGATTGCCACAATCTCTTGACTCTCTTGAAACGAGTAAGTGGATCAAGGAGAATCTCCTAACAATATGGAAAGGGTCATAACACCTCGGAAAGATCAACCGACTTGCCATTTTCTAGCTCCGCAGAAGCTATCCTAGCCTCGCAGCAAGGCTACTTTCCAGATTCAAACAGATTCGGTTCAATCTGTTTCTATATCTTCAAAGGGGACGATTATACCCTTACTTTCCCTATAAATAGCCCATCAGGGGCACAAGGGAGGGGGATCGCAGAGCACAGGAGAGAGAGGACTCCACAAGCAGAGACTTCTTCATAACGCATCGTGTGTTCTCTAATTCAGAGACCTTCCAAGAGAAATACTTCTCTTTTCAGGGTGGTGATACCCTAACAACCTCTTTTCCTCAAGGAATCTCCGGAACCAGGCGAGAAGGAATTCCTCACAGAAGTGGTTTTGAGAAGTAGTCAGAGGGTTCTACCAATCCTCTATTCTCTGATTCCCGGAACCAGGCGAGAAGGGAATCTCATCGCTCGCATCGTCAAAGGGACAAAGTGGTCGCGCGCTGACCAGACTCCTATCGGCACACTTCTCCAGAATCTCTGAGGAGATCTACTTGTAATCTTTTTAAGAATACTTGTAATTTAGCTCCTCAAACTTTTATTTGTAAGTTTTCCCCCTTTGCAAACATAATGGAAAACAAGATGGCGACTCCGCTGGGGATGTATTCTCCTCTGCTGAGAATCAAGTGTCGCAATGCGACGAACAGACCTTCGGGTCTATCTCTGAATTCAGAAAAGCCGGTGCAGCCAGATCTTCTCTGGCTAAATCTTCAAGCAAAGTCTCTGCGGAGACGGAAAAGGTTCTCTGCAAACCTGCCGCAGTTCTCTGGCGCAACAAGGAAACATGCCCGCGGCCCAGACCCTGCACTTTTGAGAACCTTGTTATCCAGATCGATCAAGGAAGATTTAAAGAAGTCCTCTCTGGGGGTGGCCTGATGCTTCGGGCACGGAAGCACGGGAAGGTCTTCATGACCAAGGTTTCAAATCAGAAACCAGAGGCAGAATTTTGCCAACACCCCGCAGCCCCGCTTGTGGCTATTCAGGTTCCTTGCGAACCTATGCATCCTCTGCCAAAACGGATATGGAGGCCTAAACAGAGGTCCTCTGCTGAAACTTCAGGCGTAGCCACGCCAGATCCGCGCCTCTCTTATGAAGAAAAAGGCAAGATGCCCGCCTGCGCCAACAATGCTGCCAACCATAAAGTCAAGACGGCGATCATACCGTCGCCTAGAGCAGCAATGCCTACTGCTAGCCCTGTCCTCACAAGCAAGGCTATTGTACCTCGGCATACTCATCGGGTTTACAGCCGCGAGGCTAGAACCAGAGCACTATGCGGTGCTGATCCTTTCCGCAGGAATAAGGGGAACGATGCGTTGTCCCATATACCAGATGGTTCAGGCCCCTACAGGGCCGACCTGCGAGAATTCTTGGCGGACAAGCGGAGATTGAAGCATTTCCAGACTACTTCCTCCTGTCTTCGACGATGTGACTGCCAATTGGTGATGGTCCATTCTATGCAGTGTCGGTTACGACCGACCCTCGCCACTGCTCCATATCGGCGATCAGTCTTTGATCGACTGTCTGCGCGCGTCCCGATGAGGCATCCCAAAAGGAGCGGGCCACCGGATCCAGCCTCTGCATCCGTCAACATGACCGGAAGGGGGCGAGAGCTGCGCGGAAGAAGTCAAGCCCCTGACGACACCCTTTCGGCTCCCCAGATCCAGATTATAGCCCGGGCTTAGGTGAAGTCTTGGTGCGCGAAGAAGGTGTTTTCCGAAGCACCAGATCCAGGGTGGCGATACCCTATAATTATGAGCAGCCTTCCTCCTCGACGGTCCCAACCGTGCCACAACTCAGGCGGTCACCCCAATCATCCGATGGAGAAGATGAAGACAGCGGGTATGCCTCTTCAGCAACAGTCAATTCGGTGCGAACGGACAAAGCATCGGTCAATATGGCCGAGAACGCCAATGACGACCTTCGTCGGCGTTTGGAAGCTCAGGAGCAGACCTCTAGAACTCAGCAAGAGGCCCTGGACAATATTCAACAGATGCTCGCTCAGCTCCTCAGCAACCGGAATGATGATACCGGGAGCAATCATGACGAGGAGGGACATCTCAGCAATGATCCGCCCAAGACGGAGAGAACCCAGGGAGGCTCTTCCCTGGATGCCGAAGTCCTTAAAGGCCTTCAAGCTCAAATTTCATCCCTAGCTCAGAAGGATGAATTGAAGAAAGTGGGGGTAGTCCGTCCTTACCCACTGGAATGGGATTCGGTGCCATATCCGCCAAAGTTCAAACCACCAACGTTGCATACGTATGATGGTAAGAGCTCGCCCAATCAGCACATCTACTATTTCCGGTCCCAGACCGGTAATGTTCTAAGCAACGACGCCATCATGGCTAGGTTGTTCATCGGCACCTTGAAAGGGGTGGCATTCGACTGGTTCCGAAGCCTTCCTCAGGGCTCTATCAATTCCTGGATCGACCTGGAAACTCGGTTCCTCTCTCGCTTCTATGAGGATGACACCGAAGTGACCATGGACAAGCTCCTTTCCACTGTGCAGAGGAAAGGCGAATCTGTCCGTGAATACATTGAGCGGTTCAGAAATCTATCTCTGATGTGCCCAGCAGGGATGCCTTTACCCATGCTTTTACAAACGTGCAGACATAACTTCTCGGATCAAGTAGAAGTTCGCATGGGGGCTGTCAAAGCCCATACTTGGAAAGAACTGGTCGAACAAGCTGAGATAGCCGAAAAATCGGCTAAAAAGTTTGAGTCATCCGCCCCTAGAAGCAAATGGGGCGCGAACAACAAAGGGCGCAGCGATCTCCCGCAATCTTCCCAAGCTAAAGGGAAGGAAATTATGTCCGTCGAGCTGACCGGGGACATGCAGTCAAAGGCCAAGAAGAGCAGCTTCAACAATCAGGAGCCCAAGTTCCCTCCTAAACAGTACTCCTTCAGAGACGACCAGGTGGTCACGATATTCCATCTGCTCCACAAAGGGAATAAGATGAAGTTGCCAGATGCTCGACGCCCTGATGAGATAGGGCGCACAAACGACCCTAAGTACTGCCTCTACCACAGGATGATCCACCATCCTACTGACAAGTGCTATGTTCTCAAGGATAGAATTCAAGCCTTGGTCGACGCCGGAGTCCTCACATTGAAGACGGAACAGAAGAAAGTCACTGCCAACATGGTGACTCTTGAGTTCGGCACTGCCCAGAAGGTCACAGTTCCTGACGAGACCTATTCAGCCCCGGCGCCACGGCTAGAAGTCAGGCATCCTCCAGCCATGACTCAATACAACAAGGGTCTCATCCCTTTGACATTGGAGACAGGGGAAGTTATGTGGATACACCCTAACCTCGTCCAAGACGTACAGCGGACGTCGAAGGACTCCAGCAAAAAGGGCAAGTCCTGCAATGTCATCTCTGTCCTGCCAGATGATGGTAATCTTACTTCGGCTTCCCTCAGCGATTCAGAAGAAGAGAAGCATGCCTGTACAACGCAGGCAGATGCGCCTCAACAGATGGGCACCCGGTCTGGAAAGTCATACTTAAGGCAGTATGACAAGTCTACTGACGAGATACAACAGCAAACGACGTCAGTACCAATGCCGGCATCCACTCCAGTCCTGACCAAAGGGAAGGAGAAGCCTAAGGAAGTGCGGTTCGACCATGTGTTGAAGAAACCGCCAGGCCAAGGGTTAGCCACGCCCTTTCGCTTTGATATATTGGCCCACTTAGCCAATATCCCGGCTCGTATCACAATACACGAGCTTCTTCGTCTCTCTAAAGAGACAAGAGAGGCACTCAGAGATGCGCTAGCCAACTTAGAGTCCTTTCTGACATACATGCCTGAGATTCCTAGTGATGAGATGCGGCTTTCCTGCTCAGAGTGCCATCACGCACAGTCAAAGGTACCTGCCATTACCTTCACGGCGGAAGATATGCTTCTCAAAGACAACAAGCATGATCGACCTCTGTACTATACCGGATATATCGGTTCCACATGCATTGAAAGAATACAAGTCGATCCGGGGTCTGCGCTCAGCATCATCCCCAAAAGGCTCCTCTACTTCCTTGGCATACCACTGTACAGGTTGTCCGCAACCACCACTACAATATATGGTTTCAACGCCGGGAGCAGCCATCCGCTTGGAAAGATTCGGCTTCGCTGCAGAATCGGAAGCCTGAAGTCAGAAGTGACATGCTATGTCATTGACGCGGACACATCATACAACCTGCTACTGGGACGACCATGGATCCATGCCAACTGGATCGTTCCATCCACTCTCCATCAGTGCTTCAAGTATGTTGAGGATGATGCGACGGTACGAACTGTCTTCGCTGAGAAACAGCCCTTCAAGGGGGTGGAAAACTATTTCACAGATGCTCTCCTATATCAAGAGGCTAGTGGAACGCCGGGAGAACCATTGCCAGACAGTGATGGAAGTGGCAATGAGGCGGATTCGGAATCTGAAACGGGCATGCCGGCCATTCTGATTGGCGAGCCAATTGTAGCATGCTTTAATGATCCCCGATGTAAGATCCCTTCTGATGAGGAAGGCGAATGGATAATTAATGATAATATTTCTTTTGATTATCCTGCGAGCATCGAGTCGATCAAATCCATTATGGATGGCTCTCTTCATATGCCCGTACATAAGTCGAGTGTGGCTAGTACATCCGTGGAAGCCATAGAAGGGGCCACGCTGGTAGTCCCTCCGTCCAAGCAAGGTCAGTCGCCGATAATCTTCGGCAGAGCCCGGCCAGGGAGATTCTCAACTACAGACTCAAGCTCAGAGTCGGATGCTCCACAGTTCTTTCATTACGCGCCATCAGCGCGCCATATTATGAAGAAGATGGGTTACAACCTGAAGCAGGGAGCGGGCCTAAACTTCGGAAAAGGAAGACGCGGCTTGATGCGTAACTCCGTCCCAAGAGGGAAACCTGCAAATTACTATGATAGTACGCGCAGGGGGTTGGGTTATGTTACACCCACATCATCAACAACGGTTCAGGACAAAAGCGATGGATCGATCCCATCACAGTCGGCCTCATCCTCCGAATGGGACTCTAATGCCAGCATAGGAGGGATATTCGAAAGCCTCATGACTTCAAGCAGTCAGTTGGAACCCGCAGAGGTTGCCAATGAGGAATCATGGGCCCAGCAATTAAGTCTCCAATGGGAAAAGCGGTTTGAGCTGCGCGAGCCGCCTACCGAAGACAAGGTGATCCAGGTCAACTTGGGTAGTCAAGATCACCCCAAGCCTATTTTCATAAGTGAAAGCTTATCACTCATCGAAAAGGAAGAACTGATAATACTCATAAAAGAGTATATAGATGTTTTCGCCTGGAGCTATGAAGACATGCCCGGACTTGATCCACAGGTCGCTATGCACCGTCTAAACATTAAGCCCGACGTTAAGCCAGTCAAGCAGCAACAACGTCGGTTCCGCCCAAACATCATGGAGGCTATTGAAGCCGAAGTTCATAAGCTCATTGCTTGTGGCTTCATCCGGGAGGAACAACATCCAGATTGGGTGGCTAACATAGTCCCCGTCCTCAAGAAGAATGGGAAAATACGAATCTGCATCGACTACCGTGATCTCAATACGGCCTGTCCCAAAGATGAATTCCCATTGCCGATCACCGATGTCATGATCGACAACACATGCGGATTCGAGAGGATGTCTTTCATGGACGGCTTCTCAGGGTACAACCAGGTCAAGATGTATCCTGATGACGAGAAGCATACTTCTTTCCGAACGCCATTGGGGGTATACTGCTACACTGTAATGCCCTTCGGACTGAAGAACGCCGGAGCAACCTACCAGCGGGCAATGAGCATGATCTTCCGCGATCATCTCCGGAAGACGGTGGAGTGCTATGTTGACGACATTGCCGTCAAAAGCCGCAGCAAAAATGAACATCTTCGCGATCTGAGAACGATGTTCGACATAATGCGGGCTCATCAGCTGAAAATGAACCCGACAAAATCCTTCTTGGGAGTGTCCAGCGGCAAATTCCTTGGGTTCATTGTCACATCAAAAGGGATCCATCTGGACCCAGACAAAGTCAAAGCCATACAGGACATGCATCCACCAAGGAACCTCAAAGAGCTCCGAGGCTTGCAAGGCAGATTAGCCTACATCAGAAGATTCATAGCAAATCTTTCGGGCCGTTGCCAGTCCTTCACCCGTCTCATGAAAAAGGGTACTGCCTTCATATGGGACCAAGCCTGTCAAGAAGCTTATGAAGACATTAAAAGGTATCTCACAAAACCTCCGGTCTTAGTGGCCCCTACATCAGGGAAACCATTCTTGCTTTATGTAAAAGCTCTGGACTATTCCCTCGGCGCTCTCCTCGCCCAGAAGGACGACAATGGCCATGAGAAAGCCATTTATTATCTCAGCAGGACTCTCATAGGAGCGGAATCTCGCTACAATCCTATTGAGAAAGAGTGTTTAGCTCTCGTCTTCGCTGTCCAGAAGACTCGACATTATTTGGTTGGCCAAACCATACATGTCATCTCCAGGGTGAACCCTTTACGTCTTCTCATGACGAAGCCAGGGTCGTTGAACTCAAGATTGGCTAAATGGGCACTGCTATTGTCCCAATACGACATAACCTTTACCCTCAAAAGGCGGTTAAAGGTCAAGCCCTTGCAGAGTTCTTGGCTGCGCATCCAGTTCCGGAACATTCAAAACTTCACGAAGACATCCCTGATGAGGTCTTCGAGTCTAATGCAACCTCAGCAGAGGAAGTGTGGCAGATGTTCTTCGACGGAGCATCGCGGATGGGCCCTAAAGGCAAGATTATTGCCGGAGTGGGGGTTGTGTTCATCTCCCCACAGGATCATATCCTTCCCAGGGCATTCTCCTTGACAGAGTCATGCTCTAACAATGTAGCGGAATACAATGCTCTGCTCATCGGTATCCAGCTCGCCCATGGAATGGGGGTACGCTATCTTGAAGCTTATGGCGATTCAAAACTGATCATTAGCCAGGTAAAAGGTGAATATGAAGTCCGCCATGAGGACTTGGTGCCTTACTATCATACAGCTATCGAACTGGCTAGCCTATTTGAAGGCTTCTACATCGGGCATGTGTCTCGATCTCAGAATACCAAGGCGGATGCTCTCGCTGCACTAGCGACGACGCTAGCCTTACCGGCCGACACAGAGTATCACCTCACAGTCGCAACCCGGCATCTCGTATGTTCCAAGCATATGCTAAGGATCCAAGAGGTCCATAATATCTCCGTGGATCTTGAGCCGAGGGATTGGCGCTTCCCTCTCATTGACTACGCTCTGCACGGTCTGCTTCCAGATGATCCCAAAGAAGCGGCGTCCATCAGACGAAGGTCGCTCCGTTTCTACTATGATCCCACTTTGAAGACACTCTACCGTCGTTCATATGACGGTGTCCTCCTCCGTTGTCTCTCTCATTCAGAGGCACAGGAAGTGCTTAAAGAAGCACATGATGGCATTTGCGGAGCTCACCAGCCGGGTCCAAAGCTTAAAGACAGGTTGCACAGACTTGGGTACTACTGGCCGACCATGATGGTCGATGCCACCCAATATGCACGAAGGTGTAAGGCGTGCCAGGTCCATGCAGACTTCATACACCAACCTTCGGAATTGCTCCACCCTACTACTGCTTCATGGCCATTTGAAGCGTGGGGAATTGATGTCGTAGGGCCAATCAGTCCCTCTTCGGCAAGAGGTCACCGGTTTATCCTGGCAATAACCGATTACTTCTCAAAATGGGCAGAGGCCATACCGTTGGCCGAAGTCAAAACCTCCAATCTGGTTAGCTTCATCAAACACCACGTCATCCATCGATTTGGTGTTCCCAGGCAGATCATCCACGACAATGGTCCTCAATTCATAAGCCAGGGGTTCTATCGGTTCTGCGATAAATACCGAATTCAGAATGTGGCTTCAACCGCCTACAATCCTGCCGCCAACGGCTTGGCAGAGGCATTTAACAAGACAATCATCAAGCTGCTCAAGAAGTTTGTCTCCTCGAACAAGCGAGATTGGGACGAAAAGCTCGGTGAATGCCTTTGGGCCTACCGGACTACGGTTCGGACACCGACAGGCAATACGCCTCTCTCCCTGGTATATGGGTGCGAAGCGGTCATCCCATTGGAAATCCAGGTGCCATCATTACGGGTAGCCTTGACTACTAAGATGACATCAGAAGACAATGATCGCCTGCGTCTTCAAGAGCTCGAAGCCCTAGACGAGAAGCGGCTACAAGCTCAGCAACACATCGAGCTATATCAGGCTCGGATGTCAAAAGCCTTCAATAAAAAGGTCAAGCAAAGAGTCTTCCAGAAAGGAGACCTGGTCTTAGCTGTCAGACGACCGATGATCATGACGCACAAGACCAAAGGCAAATTTCAGCCTAAATGGGAAGGACCGTTTGTGATAGAGACGGTCTATTCAAACGGAGCATACCGCCTTACGACTGCAGACGGCGACCTCCTCATGATGCCAATCAATGGCAAATTCTTAAAGAAATACTATCCTTAATCAAGGATCTTGCTCTCGATCATGTTAACATTACACCTCTGATCGAGACCCGCGCGTCCGGAATGCGCACAAAGAGAGCCTCTCCCTTTCTCCAAGCATATCAAACCCGCTGGTAGCTGGGGGTTTGCTTAAAATCCCAAGGGACCTGCTCCCACTTGATTCCCTCTCCAAAATCACCTACCAATTCTCATCCATAGAATGGTAGGACCACATATACTCTGCTGTTACGTTAACATTAAACCTATGACAGCAGTCCCCTCATTTCTCCTCGTGAGAACGAGATCTCCAAAGTCACTTACCAATTCTCATCCATAGAATGGTAGGACCACATATATCCCACTGTTATGTTAACATTAAACCTATGACAGTGGTTCCCTCGTGCAAACGAGACCTCTTCACCTATCATGAAGCTTGGTGGCTTCTCAACCAGTTACGTCATTGCGACCTCTGAACTGGCAGATAGCCAAGTTTCATCTACCATTGAGCTTAGTGGCGTCTCAAATTGGTTATGTCATTGCGACCTCTGAACCAGCAGACAGCTAAGTCTCGATCCCGAGCCCTGTTGACATTTACAAAAGACAGGTCTCGATACTCGTTGACATTTACAAAAGACGAGTATCACCTATTGATTGCAGCTTGGTGGCTTCTCAACCAGTTACGTCATTGCGACCTCTGAACTGGCAGATAGCCAAGTTTCATCTACCATTGAGCTTAGTGGCGTCTCAAATTGGTTATGTCATTGCGACCTCTGAACCAGCAGACAGCTAAGTCTCGATCCCGAGCCCTGTTGACATTTACAAAAGACAGGTCTCGATACTCGTTGACATTTACAAAAGACGAGTATCACCTATTGATTGCAGCTTGGTGGCTTCTCAACCAGTTACGTCATTGCGACCTCTGAACTGGCAGATAGCCAAGTTTCATCTACCATTGAGCTTAGTGGCGTCTCAAATTGGTTATGTCATTGCGACCTCTGAACCAGCAGACAGCTAAGTCTCGATCCCGAGCCCTGTTGACATTTACAAAAGACAGGTCTCGATACTCGTTGACATTTACAAAAGACGAGTATCACCTATTGATTGAAGCTTGGTGGCTTCTCAACCAGTTACGTCATTGCGACCTCTGAACTGGCAGATAGCCAAGTTTCATCCACCATTGAGCTTAGTGGCGTCTCAATTGGTTATGTCATTGCGACCTCTGAACCAGCAGACAGCTAAGTCTCAATCCCGAGCCCTGTTGACATTTACAAAAGACAGGTCTCGATACTCGTTGACATTTACAAAAGACGAGTATCACCTATTGATTGAAGCTTGGTGGCTTCTCAACCAGTTACGTCATTGCGACCTCTGAACTGGCAGATAGCCAAGTTTCATCTACCATTGAGCTTAGTGGCGTCTAAATTGGTCATGTCATTGCGACCCCTGAACCAGCTGACAGCTAAGTCTCAATCTCGATGCTTGCTGACATTTACAAAAGGCAAGTATCTCCCTTCCTTTTAAGCCCCGCAAAGGGCTAACCTCGAGACTGGCAACGTCCCATTCGGTTATGATACTGCAACCTCTGAACCAACAGACAGTCATGTCTCATTATCTAAACAACAGACGACAAAAGAAAAATTTTCTATTAAATCCAAAAGGATGGGATACATGGAGGAGCCTATAGGCGTACATGATAAGATCGGATCCGATCTCCGAGCGAAGCTAGCCGCGTCCTCCTGTCATCTTCAGCCTGGGCCAGCGCCTGTGATCTTAGCTCTGCCTCATCGAAGTCCACCGCCTGAGCCAGACGAGCCTCGGTCTCCGCCAAAGTCGCCCTCTGTGATGACTTCCGCTCCGCCAGTTCCTCACTTCGAGCCCTGAGCTGCTTAAGCCGCGCAGACTCTTCATGACGCATCTGTGTAGCCTTCGACAAGAGGAGATTTGCCTTTCGGATCATCTCTTCAGCCCTCTTGATCTTATCTTCAGCGTCAAAAAGAGCACTGTTGGAAGCATCAATTGCACTCCCAACCTCTGCTTCCTCTGCCTCCAAGGATCTCAAGTCAGAGGAGATAGCCTCAACAGCCTCTTGGGCAGCGAGCTGAGCCTCGCGCTTCTGGGCGACAAGACGTGCGAGCCGTTCATCAGCCAAAGACGCTGCGTCGGAACGATAGAAATGGCGCCATTCCTCCACGTCCTTCTCAAGGTCATCTACCAGGAGCTCCAGAGCAGTAGCTTGATGGTACCCCTCAAAGTCCCGAATACACTCAATGCCACGGGAGAGAACCATCTTCAGCTTCGAAAATGGCACAGGCGAGCCCTTCAAGACTAGACCGATAGTCTGCTCCAAACTATTATAGAAGCTGTCGACCAGATTACCGATAAAGTCATTCTCAGCTTCATCAACCCTTGAGACAACCTCGGAGCAATCTACCAACCTAGTCGACACCACCGCGGAAGAAGAAGCGGGAACATCGACAGCAGCAGGGCAAGCCAAAGGTGACCTCGGCGGAGTCCTCAGCGACACCAGCACGCCAGCCACCGCGGAGGTAGGACTGGCAACCACCTCCTGAGCAGCAGGCTCAACTACCAGCGTCGGGGAGGTAGGGCTCACAATCACCCTCAATGCCGTATTCGGCAAGACAGTCTGCACCCCACTCGTTGATATGATTGGAAGTGGGGGTACCTCTGGGACTGCCGCCTCTTCAACCTCAGGGCCCTCCGCTGATTTGGGCTGATAAAAAGGCAGGTCGCCATACAGCGCGTCTAACACAGCTGCGTCTGCCCCGGTCGAAGCGCTCATATCGCCCTTTGACCCTTCAGGAAAACCCTCCGCTTCTTTCGAAGCTGATGCACCTTGGGGACGAATACCTGCAACAAAACCAAGGTCAAAAAGGGGGACGCAACAAATAGGCGAGGACCAAGAGATCTTAGTCTTACCGAAGGCCGATGTCACCTCGTCAGCCGCATCAGAATCCAAGGGTCCCATCGGAAAGTTCTTACCAGACTCAACGCGGATAGCCGGCCCACTCGCCGATTCCTCCGCAGACCACCCGGCAGAGCTGGATGCCATAGGACTTCCTCTAGAAGCCTCAGCGCCCGAAGGGCCAATATCGGCCGCATGATCCCCAGACTCCTCCGAGCGAGCAAAGGAACCAGCTGCACTTCCATAAGTGAACAGGGGATCGTAGTGCTCCCCTTGCTCTCCAATTGCCTCAGCTCCTGCAACAAAAAGCAAATGATGAGTTATTTAAAGTGCGCTGAAGGCATATTATATGGAGGCCAATCTTACCAGTAGTCGGTTCAGCAACCGACGGCTCAGCCACTAATGGAGCAGCAGAAGGAGGCGCAGCAGAGGGCTCACCCTCTACCACGATGGTAGGAGTCTGGCGACGGGGCCTCTTCGCCGACGACTTCCTACGGGATCCACTCCCACGCTTCCTTTTGAAGTGGACCTCAGAGTCCTCTTCCTCCACTTCTTCCACATGCTGTGGGGGAGCTGCTCCCACTACACCAGACCCGGCTTCACGAGCACCAGCTTCGTGGGCATCAGCCCTTGTCTCTGCCTCAAAGCGAGGGCTCCCCGCATCAGAAGCCTCGCTGTCATCTATAGCGATGAACTCCTCTATGCCAGGAACACGGACTCGTTTGCCCAAACAAGATCAACGGGACAGGAAAGGCCTTCCTCCTGCACAAGGCCGTAATCCTTCAGATGGTGCCACAAGGACACGGTCATTTTTCTCCACAAAATGGCAGATCTTACCAGGCCATTTTTGTTGAAGCCTGGCAATAAAAGCTTATCGCCGCCAACACGTCAGATCACCTATAATGGGAACTAGTTTTGATGCTAGTGATCTGACGGGTGTGAGGCCCACTCCCATGAAGTGGATCATCCCCGACGAAGGCCACCAAAGTTGAAAGTCGGCAGCCAGCCTCACCTCAGATCGAATCATCTCGGACAAGAGGCTGCCAACAGCCCTGGGACGCGCATCCGCTGCCCCGAATTGTTCCTCCTGCTTAAAAGTAAAGCTTCAACCGGGGAAGCATAAGGCAATTTTATGGCTTCTTCCATCAAGTCACCAGACTGGCAAGCATAGCTCGCTGCAAGGCAAATTGAAACAAGTTAGCAGTTAAGCACAGAAAGAGCTGCAAAAATATTAAGTCAGATTCTTCAGCGGCAAAGCAATCCGACTTCAGCAGAGGACAAGTTCCACCTGCACAGCAACCATGGGCTGGCTCAGCAAACGCCAAGTCCTAGCCTCGCCTATACGGCAAAGTCAGACTGATCTTGTGAAGAACAGTCTCAACCTCGCCAATATGGCAAGACTGGCTCAACTATTGAAGAAGCCAAGTCCCAAGTCCTGCCTGCGCAGCGGACTTAACAAGCAATGGTCTTTCTGATCAAATCAAGATGATGGTTTCGCAGAAAGCCGTGATGAGATCCTTCTCTGCAACAGCCAATTGCAAGATGAAGAACAAGGGAAGCTAATCTCTGAAGCGAGCTGCCAAAGCTAAATCAAGGGAGATGAGTTCCCTAAAAAGCGGTGAAGTCTTTGAATGATCAAGACTTACTGGTCCTTGGCCGGTTAGACAACCAGGGTGGGCTTTCCCACTAATTCTGAGATCTGAGTATCTCTCACAACCAAGAGAAGGGAAGAAGAAAGGCAAGGCACTTCTCTTCAGAGGACCTCAAGTGTCCTATTTATAGGCCCCATGGCCTGAGCGCAACCACCTCAAGCGTGGAAGCACGAGCGCACTTAAGGCATTGATTGCGCCTTGATGACAGGGACGGTTCCCATTGGAACCGTACAAGGGAAGAAAACGTCTCCCTCATAAAAGGCACTTATGGCGCCTTGAATAAAGGGAATATCCTCCCTTGGAAACGTGCAAATCGGAGAACATCTCTCTCGATTGGCGCGAAAGAAGGAATGATCCTCCTCGTAACCGCCCCACGGCAGTTGGCTTTGAAAAAGCAATAGGAGTTCCAAAGCGAACTTATTTCTTGAAAGCCCAGATGCGGAGCTACCCCGACGCGAAGCTATTCGCGAACCAGTGCAAACTCTTCGGCGGATCCATCCCAAAGCAGGATTGAAGGCGAAGCTGAACTCAACCATCATGGCGATGTTCATACTCCACACCACCATCACAGCAGTTCAAAGTGTTTCGAAGTCTGGGCTATTGCAGACTTTCGAAAACTTTGAAGGGGGTCTTGTTGACACTTAAAAAAGACAAGATTCTCATTGGTCCGAACGATGTCTAAACTTGTTGACATTTACAAAAGACAAGGGACAGACGAGCTGAAGACCAGTTTTTCACCCAACTCCAAGGGACAAGGAAGCGGTTTGGACTCCACTGATCCAGCAAGCAGAACAGTGAACCCGGATTGTTTCTAAACAGACCTCAGCAGGTCTAAAATGCTAGCATTTAGCATTACATTAGCCCAAGGAGATAGCCTCGTTTGAGAGGCTAACATCATCCAGAGCATCGCCAGGAAGCTAACTGACAGCTTCGCCGAAAAGCCTCTTTTCGGACTTCGTCAGGAATTGCCTCTAGCTCCGCTATGAGCTTCAAAGCGGGCAGCTCCGCCATCAGCCTGCTATGGTCAACCTTTGACTAATCAAAACTCCTGATAAGATCGGATTCAATCTAATCAAATCCAATCAGGATCCAAATATGGCAGGTGATTGCCACAATCTCTTGACTCTCTTGAAACGAGTAAGTGGATCAAGGAGAATCTCCTAACAATATGGAAAGGGTCATAACACCTCGGAAAGATCAACCGACTTGTCATTTTCTAGCTCCGCAGAAGCTATCCTAGCCTCGCAGCAAGGCTACTTTCCAGATTCAAACAGATTCGGTTCAATCTGTTTCTATATCTTCAAAGGGGACGATTATACCCTTACTTTCCCTATAAATAGCCCATCAGGGGCACAAGGGAGGGGGATCGCAGGGCACAGGAGAGAGAGGACTCCACAAGCAGAGACTTCTTCATAACGCATCGTGTGTTCTCTAATTCAGAGACCTTCCAAGAGAAATACTTCTCTTTTCAGGGTGGTGATACCCTAACAACCTCTTTTCCTCAAGGAATCTCCGGAACCAGGCGAGAAGGAATTCCTCACAGAAGTGGTTTTGAGAAGTAGTCAGAGGGTTCTACCAATCCTCTATTCTCTGATTCCCGGAACCAGGCGAGAAGGGAATCTCATCGCTCGCATCGTCAAAGGGACAAAGTGGTCGCGCGCTGACCAGACTCCTATCGGCACACTTCTCCAGAATCTCTGAGGAGATCTACTTGTAATCTTTTTAAGAATACTTGTAATTTAGCTCCTCAAACTTTTATTTGTAAGTTTTCCCCCTTTGCAAACATAATGGAAAACAATAGTCTCTTTCCCTTTGGCTTGAGAAGACTGTGCCATGTCGCCACGTCCTTTATTATTCATACCCCATTTCTCTTTAAGGGTGGATGGTTCGAACTTTTTAGCCGACTTTTCGGCTATCTCAGCTTGCTCGACCAGTTCTTTCTAGGTATGGGCTTTGACAGCCCCCATGCGAACCTTTACTTGGTCTAAGAAGTTGTGCCTGCACATCTGTAAGAGCATGGGTAATGGTATCCCTGCTGGGCACATCAAAGACAAGTTTCTGAATCACTCAATGTAGTCACGGATAAATTCGCCCTTCTTCTGTACGGTAAGAGGAGTTTGTCCATGGTTACCTCGGTATCGTCCTCATAGAAACGAGAAAGGAATCGGGTTTTCAGGTCGATCCAGGAATTGACGGAGCCCGGAGGAGACTTCAGAACTAGTCAAATGCTACTTCCTTTAAGGAGCCAATGAACAGCCTAACCATGATAGCATCATTGTCTATAACATTACCGGTCTGAGACCGAAAATAGTAGATGTGCTGGTTTGGCGAGTTTTTACCATCGTACGTATGCAACGTTGGTGGTTTGAACTTTGGTGAGTACGGTACTGAATCCCACTCTAGCGGGTAAGGACGGATTGCTCCTACTTTCTTTAATTCATCCCTCTGAGTTAGGGATGCGATTTGAGCTTGGATGCCTTTAAGGACTTCAGCGTCCAAAGAAGAACCCTCCTTCGACTTCTCCGTCCTTGGCTGTTCATTACTAAGATGTTCTTCCTCATCATGGTTACTCCCGGTATCATTATTATTCTGGTTATTGAGGAGTTGAGCGAGCATTTGTTGAATATTATCCAAAGCTTCTTGCTGGGTCTTGAAAGTTTGCTCCTGAGCTTCCAAGTGTCGACGAAGGTTATCATTACCGTTATCAGTCATATTCACTGATACTCTGCCTGTTCGCACTGAGCTGACTGTCACCGAAGAGGCATACCCACTGTCTTCATCCTCTTCATCAGACCATTGGACTAACCCTTTCATTAATTCTGGTGAGGTTACTGCAGTTGAGGAAGATGGCTGTTCATAACTATAGGGTATTGCAACCCTAGATCTGGTGTTTCGAAAGACACCTTCTTCATGTACTAAGACTTCGCCACAGCCTGGGCTATAATCTGGATCTGGGAAACTGTAGGGAGTATCGTGGGATGCTCGTCTGCCCCTACACAGCTCTCGTCCTCTTCCGATCATATTAACGGATGCAGAGGGTAGATCTTGCGCTACGCTCCTTTTGCGATGTTTCACCGGGGCCTGCACCGACAGTCAATCAAAAACTGATCGTCGGCCTGGGGGAGTGGCGAGGATTGGTCCTAGCCGGCAATGGACTGAGTGGAGCGTCACCAGCTGACATCCCACTTGTTGGCAATAGGAGGGAGAAGTTTGGAAAGTTCTGACTTCCATTTATTTGTCAAAAATTCTCGCAAGTCTGACCCAGTTGGGCGTAAATGAACCAGTGCAGAGGCTCTGTTGGATTGCACATAGGACGACGTCCTGCTCCTTTTATCACCGTAGAGGAGATTAGCACTAAATAGTGCTTCAGCTCTAGCTTCATGGTTAAGATCCTTAGGAATATCCTTGGGTGTTGAAGCTGCATAAGCACCACTGTCAACACTTGGGGACAATCCCTTAGCTCCGCTACAAAGCGCGAGCTTAGCGCTTGATGGACTGAGGAGCGAAACACGCTGTGGTGCTTTCTTCGCTATGTTGCTGCGAAGGTGATTAGCCTTAGATAGTGCTTTGGCTCTAAATTCGCGGCTAAAAGCTTTAGAAACGCCCTTGGGCGCCGAAGCTGCATAAGCACCGCTATCAGCACTTAGGGACAATCCCTTAGCTTCGCTGCGAAAAGCGAGCTTAGTACTTGAACAACTGGGGAACAAAGCACGCTGTGATGCTTTGGTTCCAGCTTCGTGGGTATGAACGTCATGCATACCCTGAGGTCCAGTAGCTTCGCTCATGAGAATGAGGCTGGCGCGAGGAGTTACTGTTCTTGAATTAGGCGAAGGCGTGATCGCCGTTGTGACTTCGCGACTAGCAGTCTCGTTAGAGCAGGCAGGCATCTTGCCTTTTTCTTCGCAAGAGAGACGCACTTGTGACGTAGCTACGCCTGAGGCTTTATACAGAGCCTTATGCTTTGGCCTCCACGTCTGCTTTGAAAGGGAAGATTTAGGTTCGTAGGGAACCAGACTAGCCACACGTGAGACTGAGAGGTGTTGGCAGGATTCTGCTTCCGATTTCTGCTCCGAAACCTTGGCCATGGAGACCTTTCTATGCTTCCGTGCATGGAGCATTAGACCACCCCCAGAGAGGACTTCTTCGAATTTTCTTTGGTCGAAGTGAACGACTAGGTTCTCGAAGGTGACAGGCTTGCATTGCGGGCCTGCTTCCTTGTTGTGCCAGAGGACCACGGTAGGCTCACAGGGAGCTTTATTTGTCTCCGCAGAGACTTGTTTTGAAGATTTAGTCAGAGGGGCTCTGGCTACACCGACTTTCTCGAATTCAGAGATAGACCGAAGGTCTGTTCGTCGCATTGTGACACTTGATTCTCAGCAGTGGAGAATTTAATCCCCAGCGGAGTCGCCATCTTATCTTCCATTAATTTTGCAAAGGAGAAAACTTACAAAAAAAAGGTTCGAGGAGTTAAATTACAAGTAACACAAAAGATTACAAGTAGATCTCTTCTGAGATTCTGGAGAAGTGTGCCGATAGGAGTCTGGTCAGCGTGCGACCACTTTGTCCCTTTGACGATGCGATCAATGGAATTCCCTTCTCGCATGGTTCGGGGAATTAGAGAACAAAAGGTTGGTCGAACCCTCTTGTTACTTCTCAAACTGCCTCCACTTAGAAATTTCTTCTCGCCTGATTCCAGAGATTCCTTGAAAGGGAGGAAGAGCTTAGGGTATCAGCACCCTGATTAGAGAAGTAGTTCTCTAAATTCTTGAAAGTTAGAGAATAGACATCTGTTTAGCCGCCTTTTACTGTGCGTGTGTTTATGCGCCTCTTGCGTGCTCTCTCTCTCATATCTCTGGTGGGCTATTTATAGGGAGAGCAGGGGTATAATCATCACTTGAAAGTCTGAAAACAGATTGAGTCAATTTATTTAAATCTGGAAAGTAGTCTTATTGTGAGGCTAGAATCAGCTTCTGCGAAGTTAGGAATAGCAGGTAAGTCGATCTCCTGATCTGTTTTGATTCTTTTCAAATAATTGAAAGATCTCCCCTAATCTTCTTACTTGTTTTAGGAGAGTCAAGAGATTATGGCAAACACCTGTCAAATTTGATCTCAGATTTGATCTTGATTAGATTTGATCTTGATCTTGAATTGATTTGATCTCATCTGGAGATTTAATTGGTCAAAGGTTGATCATGAAAGACCCGCAGCAGAGTTGCTGCGTTGAGCTCGTAGCGGAGTTGGAAGGAGCATCTGGAGAAGTTAGAAGAAAGTTCTCCAGCAGAACTAGATAACATCTGTGACGAAGTTACCGAACATCCTTCTGCGCGGTTGTGAGTATGATTTCGAGCGAAGCTAACTCTCTGCAGAGTTAACTGAGCACTTCAGGTGAAGCTGTAAGTTAGCTCACTGATAGAGCTTTGAATAGCTTCAAGGCGAAGTTGAATAAACTTAACCTCTCAGGTGAGGCTATCCCCTTGGGCTCATGTGATGCTAAGTATTGAGCTGACCTAGCATCTTAGACCTGCTTAGGTCTCTTCAGAGACAATCTGGGCTCACTGTCAGCTTCATTGGATCAGTAGAGTCCAAGTTGCTGCTTTGTCCCTGGGAGATGGGTACAGAACTGGTCGTCAACTTGTCTATCACTTGTCTTTTGTAAATGTCAACAAATTTAGATATTGTTTAGGTCAGTAAGAATCTTGTCTTTTTTAAAGTATCAACAAATGCCACCTCTTGAATCTATAGGGGTCACCTCTTGAATCAATTTCCCACACAGAGCAAAGTGCCACACGGAGTAAAGTGTCATACCATACACGTGGTGGGGGCCACCTCTTGAATCTGTGAGGGCCACCTATCTCCTGAATTTGTGGGGCTATCTCCTGAATCTATTCTCTAAAGAGAAATGATCTTTTCTCCTGCTTGTGCTGCCTAGTTTTAGCGTGTGATTAATTTACAGATTTGCATTATTATATCGCATTTTCATACTGATTTATGAATAAAATATCGATCTAAACGTGTTTTTGTCTCTCTTGCAGATAATCAAGACAAGGAGGGCAAATGGGTAATAAGAGCTTAATTAAACCCATTTTCGGATAATTAAATCCGCATTTGTTGGAGGTCAGGTAAGGAAACTTTTAGAAGATGCATTGAACCATGGAGGTACTCTAACTTCTGCTTGTTAGTTAGAAATTCTCATAGATCAGTGTTAACCAAGCTTACACGAGGTTATTCAGGCCGGAGACCTCTAGCCTTGAGGCGTCTGCTTTTAGGTGATTTGGAAATCACTCCATCAGTTGTATTAACTTCGCTTGGCGAAGTTAGATGTGTAGCTCCGCCGCGAGGCGCGAACCTAGCACTGGAAAATTTTGGGAGCAAAGTGATAGTGACTCCGCTTTTAGCACGCTGTGGTGCTTTGTTCTCGACCTTGTAGCAAAGGTGGCTAGCACTGGGGAGTGCTTCAGTTCCAGCCTTGTGGCTGAGAACTTTGCTAGTACCTTTAGGTACTAGCGCTGCATTAGCTACGCCATCAGTAACTTCACCAGTGAGAGCGAGGTTGACACTAGGGGTCACCGCTCCTAGATTAGGCGAAGGCAGAGACGCCAGCTTAGCCTCGCGGCAAATAACTTTGGCCATGCTGCCAAACTGGATAGGCATTTTGTCTTTATCTTCGCATGATAGGAGAAGTTGTGCTGGAACTTCACACGGAGCTTTCTGCTTCGCCCTCCACACTTGCTTGGAAAGCGAAGTTTTAGGTTCGCAGGGAACCTGTCTAACATCGCGTGAGGCACTTTTAGCCTCGGTTGAGGCTGAGAGGAGGTGGAACGAGGTTCGCCCAGTTGCTTGCGCGGTTAAGGCTGGTTTCCATTCTATAGCCACTGAAGATTTCTGGTAGAATTATGCTAGTAGGAATCTGATCAGTGCGCGATCACTTTATCCCTTTGACGATGCAATCGATCAGATGATCAAACTACCTCCTAATAGGATTCCCTTCTCGCTTGGTTCAGGAAATCAAATATTTTGAAGCAAGAGAATAAGAGAACACTCTCTAGAAAAATCTCTGATTGAATTTCTTTCAGATAATCTTCTCTCTACAGTCCGTAAGCCCTTTTGTTCCTCTCTGTCCGTGCATCTCTCTCTCCGTCTATGTCCCTCAAGGGACTACTTATAACTAAAATAGGGTGCAACCGCCCTCTTGATTTCAGCAAGGCTGAATAAGTCTTTAACTTCATGCAAGGCTGCGAATGGCCTTGTTGAGAAGCTGCTTACGAGTTTTCAGCGAAGCTAGAGAGCTCGTACGAACGCCTCTCTGCCGTTTGTGGCTTAATTGTCTCCATTTAATGTGGGACGAAGTGGGCGGGTGTAACCTCCCACTTAAAGTGGCGTTAATCCCACTAAATTAGTGGGGTTCACCCATTAATCCTCCATATGAAACGGTCAATTGATGACCTGGTAACGCTCGCTGCGGAGCTAAGTCATGCGAAGTTAAGCTTCAGCTTAGAGCTTCAGCGAAGTTACTTTTGTAGTTCATAGCTTCGGGAGAAGTTACCTTCAAGGCTTAGTGTGAAGTTAAGACTCAGCCCCACCCTTTTTCTTTATAGCGAAGCCAGGAGTAAAGCTTCTAGTGCGAAGCTCCTGGATCAACCTTTGACGGGGCTAGATGGGAAGCTTCGATCGAAGCTAATGATTAGCCTCATAGCTCATAGCGAAACTACCAAGAAAGTTTTGGGCGAAGCTGTAAGTTAGCTCCTTTGTGGAGCTATGAAGAGCTTCGCCTTGAAGCTAGACAGACTTGGCCTCTCAGGCGAGATTATCCCTTTGGGCTAATGCAAGGCTAAGTGTTGAGCTAACTTAGCATCTTTAGGACCGCTTTGGTCTCTTCAAAGACAACTTTGGTTTATTATCTGCTTCACTAGATCAGTAAAGCCCAAGTTGCTGCCTTGCCCCTGGTCGTCAGCCTGTATCCTACTTATCTTTTATAAATGTCGATAAGTTAGATGTCATTCAGATCGTTTGAAGATAAATGTAAGAGTTCTATCTTTTTAGAGTGTCAACAACAGTAACGTCTCCGTACCCGCGGGATAGAGGCGCTGCAATCACCTTTTGCTGTTTTTCCTTTGACTTACTGCCGCAGCGAGCCTCCATGGGATGCTTTGTGTGATACCCCTGTAAGCTCGTCGAGCTCGTCTTGCCGTTCGCCATTGGTGATGATCCGATCATCGCCGCTGCGTTTACTGTGTTCAGATCTGAGCATCATTGAGCCTTGACGACTCCACCTTGATTAATATACTCCAAAAATCATCGTTTTTTACATTTGAACAAATCTTAACTTTCTTGTTGTCTTCTTCATCTTGATGAATATTGTTAGCTCTAACATCTTCTTCTTCATCTAGAGCACTCGAGTTTTAAACGAGCATCATTAGCTCTGATACCATTTGTTGTAAATGAAATTGATATATTCTGATATCAATTGTTGCGTGCGTAACCCGAATACCATACTTGCTATGATACTAATAGTTGAGAGATACGGAGATCCCCATCGATGACCTCAAGCACGCTATAAGATCGATTATCTCGAGCACACAAGATGAATATTAAAAGATATAAGAAGAAGAACACACAATTTAACATGGTGCGGTCCAAACTTGGCCTACGTCCAGGGGAAAGAACTTGAGAGAACTTTATTAATAAACCTCGCACAAAGAGATCTAACATTCCTCTTGATAACACAAGAGTATTCACCTTCTCCTTGAATCTATGTCTAAATTATAAGAGTATATCTTTTCTCTATGCACCTTCATCTTGATCCTCTCTTTCTTCACTTTTTAAGGCCTTATATTATTGTTTACCACAACTTTCTTCTGCTATTTTGCTCCATCTTATAATGCTGGGTTATAATTTTTATTTATAAAATTTTACAATACAAGTTCTATTTGGAGTATGAGATGATCTTGCTCATTGGATGCTTGAAGATTCTTGATCAATCCTATTAGAAATTGATCTCTTTGGTCTAGAAGGATTATAGACATTTTAATCTTTAGAAACAAATCTTCATTGAATAAGAATTGAATCATATTCATACTCCTTCTGAAAAGGAAACTCGCAATCATCTCAAAAGAAAACTGTTTCACCTTGATTTTCTTCTTCTGCTTCAAGCAATCATCTTCTCCAACTAAATTGGATTTTTTTGGCTTATCATCTCCTCGTGAAAAACAAGGCAAAATCCTAATAAAGTTTTAAATTCTTTTGGCTTCTTATAATATTATAAGAGGGCCAATCTCACGTGTCAATGCATAATTGGTTCTCTTATAATATGTGTGTGTGACTCATACACATGAACCGAACCCGTATTTCTTAAGGGTTTTAAAGTGTTAAAATATTAGACGTCTATGCTTTGATGTGGTTGGGATTCAACAAAACTTAGCCTCATGCACATTTCTATGTGGTAGCACAAATGCGAGTATTTCTTACCAAATCTTATATGTATCTCTGTTCATGATTAAAATTAAATAGAACTATTGTAAATGCCATATCAAATTCATATCTTAATCTTTTTAATCTGAGACTTTCATGTAAGTGTCATTAAAATGCGATGGTAAAATCTTTTTTATAGTGATCAAGAAATCAGAAGTTCAATCTTACTTGCACCAGGATACTACCTATATTTCAAAAAGAAAAAAAAAATATGAGACTTTCTCGTTCCTTATGCATAATTAGCTCATAGAAAAATAATGCATATTAGTACATTATTGTTTGAAACAAAATATGAAGACTCATTCATGAGATAGGAGGTTGCATGTAAAACCAACTAGTAGTTCGTGAAGGTTCTTGCTATATATGATTCTTATATAAGTTCTCTGTCTTTATATAAGAGAGTAATTTTCCACTACATTGGGAACTTTTTTTTTTTAACTATTTGTGGCTTTGATTTAAGCTATGGTCTTTTCTTCATAAAAGTTTCCAAGTTATGATTTATCACTGTTATATGGATGCATTTTATTTACCACTTGTTATGTTATATAATTTATAGTAGGTAACTCTTTCCAAGCATTGGAATAAAAGAAGTTTAAAGTACTTTGTTTTGATTTTAATTAAAATGAACAGTAATAATATTGTATTAATTTAATTAAACTGTAATCATATTTGTTTCTGTCACATCCGATTACCAATATCCGATTTTAATGAACACCAACACATTTTTTTTCACTAAACCATATTTATATCTATATTTATAATTAGCAAACATACATACATATGTAGTAAATGTCATATTTGTTTGGTCAGCATGCAATGGGACAACCCTGTTTAGGCTCTTTCCACCTCAACACGAAAAACAAAAGAGAAGGGTGAGGTATGTCTTAAGACCCAGTAAATATTATCTTCACTGAAAGATTCATCTTGAACTAAGGCTAACTTATGCGTCAGAGGGTTTTAAGTAGGGACCCCCAGGTTATGGGTGTCTTTGTTCTGCCGGCTATTCCTCGGCCTTGCGAGATAGAGCACAACCCAATCTTTTGAAGCATAGTCTGATACTCCACTTTTTTTCTAGAATTTACACAAAAAAATATTCAGTTTGTATCATGCATTTGCACCGCTGTGCAGAAGACATGCCAAACAAGAGTTTCACTTGCTTTTAGCTACTCCCTTTTCACCACCGATTCCAAATCTCTCTTTTGAAGAAACTACACTGACGTAGAATTTCATCGTATACCTGTCGAAATGTGACTCCTGTTCAGTGTCCAAACCCATTACGGCTCCGTAGAGCTAGCATTTCAAGGGCATTATTAGATGCCGAAACTATCAATTTATTAAAACGATCAAATCTCTCATTGTCAAGATCTCAAATCTAGTCTGTTCCTCAACTTCTTCCTCCGTTTTGCTTCATAGAGCTCGCATTTCAAAGCATTATTAGATGCCAAAACTATCAATTTAAAACGATCAAATTTCTCCTTGTCAAGATCTCAAATCGAATCTATTCTTCAACTTTTTCCTCGTTTTTGCTTGTTCTTTTTTCTTTTCGCCTCTCACAAACATCTACTCCACACAGAAACACACGAGGACCATTCTCTTCCTTTCAAACAATCTTGGCTCCTATCTTTTGATTTGGAGCCCAAGCATCTCAACCTGATTAGCACAGTTAGAGCATGTGATTGGCAAATTTGGGAAAGAACAATGAGAGTGACAACATTGTGGAAGCTGAGTGCTACTTTGATACTACTTGAAGCTTTGACCAAAGATTTGGCGTCACTATTTAAATTTATAAAGTAAACGTTACACAGTTAAAGTCATTTTTTTTCACTTAAAACGATATTAAAAACACGTGATAGTAATTTTGTAAATAATTTACAGGTTTTAACGTCATTAAAAGGATGGATTTAACAACGATTCTTAAAGAATTGCCATTAAATTTTTAAGATATAACAACGATTCACTAAAATCATTACATAACATGATTTAACAGCAGTTCTAGTGAACCACCCGTTAAATCATGGAGATTTAACAACGATTCTTCAAGAACCGCCATTACATCTTAGGCATGGTGGCATTTTAGAAAATAAATGAAAAAAAAGAAGTCGGTTATAAAATAACCTACGTCGTTTCCTATTTAAAATAAAAATTAAAAAACGTGCCAACCCCTTGCCTTAAAACCCGAACCAACTCTTCATCACTCAGATTACTAACATGGCGTGATCCAACAGCCCACACAAAACCAACTCCTCATCTTTGCCCTGAAACCCCACCACCAGCTGTCCTCATCAATATTTCACTAACTCCTCAATTCCACCTTACTGCTTCCCCTGCTCGCTCAACTCTGACGCATAGTAAGCATCCTTTGTTGCATTCTTTGACGGTGGTAAGAACACGCTCCCCCACTGAGGAAAATGCACGAATGCCACTGGCATCGTGCAGGCCATGATCATCATCCCCATAAGAGTCAGCCCCTGTCCACGTCGAGTACTTTGAGCTCGTGAAGAACAACAGTTGTGTGAGACCAGCGCTGAAGTTGCCTCCTGCTCCTATCATTCCATTCATGATCCCAAGGAACCGCCAAGAGACGAAGGGGAAGACACCAAAACACGACCCCGCAGGCGGCCTAGGTGCAGGCGAAGAAGTAGACCATGGTAAAGATGGACAACGGGAGGGACTTTGCTTGGCTGAGCCGGGTGCAAAAAGTACCGCCTAGCATCTGTAGGATCCACACATTTCAGAGGCGGTGTCGTGCATGCCAAAGCGGCGGTGAACAAGTCGGAGACGAAGCCGCCGAAGGGGCGGGCGATGATGTTAACCATGCTGAATAAGGCGGCGATGATGCCGAAGATTTTGAGGTCGAGGTCGAAGTGGTCATAGTAGTACTCGTGCATGATGTTGTCGGTGGTGAGCTTGACGCCCATACAGTACTCGTGGATGACATTGTCTTGGATTTTTGATTTTTTTTAAAGGTTTTAACGTCGGTTCTCATGGAGAACTGATGTAAAAAAATCTAGTTATAGCATTAATTTTTGATCAAAAACTGACGTTATAGCCGATATATGATGGCGATTTTTAACCATCGTCATATATCTGAGACTTTTTACGATACCAACTGGATAGATGTCAGTTGTAAACACTGTTGGTTTCTGGTTTCAATCTGACAACTATATATCACTGAAATATCAACAATCTAATTGGCTAGGTCGACAAATATCAGGTGGGAGGTTTCTGTTCAAATGAACGTTCCTTAATTTAAGAACCACCTTTCAATTTCCTTCCTTAGTTAAACACCAATTAGACTGATATAAATCAGTCTCAATATACTGAATATCAGTATATCCCCTGTATAAAGAAATTAATTCATTTATACAGTACTTGGAGTGAGGTACGCTTAAAGCAAATCTCCTAAAGACAATTACGTCCCCCGCACCGGTGTTAACGGGTTACTGGACGCTGGTCTCCCAAGATATAACACTCCTTCACGGTATTTGGATAGCACTACCAAATCACCGTACGGTCGAACCGTAGTTAACCAGTACCTTCAATGGATTATTGAAGCAGCGGGACAAAGACAAATTTCGAGAGAATATTTCCCTTTACTTTGGAGGAGCACCCACTGTAGAGAAAGAAGGAAGGTTGAAGAATATTCTTCTTCAGAAGTCCCAGATTCAGACAACAATTCTATTAAAGAATCTGAGCCTTTTTTCAGAACGAATTTTGCAGTCTTTTGGAAGTCGCTTTGGAAACCGAGTTACTGGTTTCCCACTTCCTTTTGGAAGTTACTTCAAGACTGAGAGAGAGAATCTCCTTTAGAAGTCTTACTGTTGTTGTTCTTGGTGTTGTGTTTGATTGAGAATTCAGAGCGCTATTTATAGCGCTCCAGGATGGGCCAACGGGTCCGAACCCAACGAAAAGTTGTAACGGTTCGGTCTGAACCATTGCAATGGTTCGACCCAACCACCGCAACTGTTGGTTGTTCAACTGTCGCGACAGCCTTTGACGGGGCGGTACGGATCCGTATAGCGGAGCGGGTCGGTTCGGATCCAGATAGCAGAGTGGGTCCATTGGCGGGGCGGTTCGGATTCGGATAGCGGAGCAGGTATGCTCCGCATAACCCATACCCGTGAGACCCAGTTCAAAAAGAACCAGGCCGGGTAGGGAACCCGAACCCGAACCCAGACCCGGACCCGGACCCGAGCCCGACACCGGTGTCGGCCGGCCAGCCGGCCACCGCCAACGACGGCGCGCGCGCATGTGCGGACATGGTTTCCTCCCAATCGCGCGCGAAAACTCCAAGTACCCAAAGGGCACGCCCTTTGTTCTCAATTTTTCTTTATTTAAACACTACGAACTTCCATCCCATGGCCATTGTGGGACTAAATGCTTTTAGCTACCTTTAGTCCCATTTTGACTTTGAATTAGGCAATCTTTAGACTTGAATATCTCATTCATTCGAAGTCAGAATTGAACATGTGAATATACCACGTTCATCTCCAATGGAAGGAGAACACACTCCAACCATCATCCAATTGATTCGATCAACAGATCTCGCCGTAATTCAATTCAAAGATTCACATACATATTCTTCATATTCCAACAATCCCCCACAATGAATGGAGATTCAAGGAATTAACACACAAAGAGACTGACTCTATTGTGAAAGGTACTTTAGAAAAGAAACTGCATCAGAATAGGTGAACTAGGTCTTGAACCTTCCATAGCGAAAGCTTTATCGGACTTACTGGCTAATCAGTGAATTAGGTCTTGAACTGTTAGCCGTTAGTATAAGCCAAGTCAACAAGCTTCACACAGTGACTTTTCAAATCAACTTTGGCTCTCGGTTGTGTCCATTTTGGCCCTGGACATTCTTGGTTTCAGAGAGTATCTTTAGGGAATAACAGCCTCCATTGAAATTCCCAAAGAGCCGACCCAACGCTATACTCACATAGGTGATCGCCCTATTAAGAGTAGTCTACTATACTCCACTTGTTTAGTAATAAGATATAGGCATCATTAAAAGCGTTAAGCTTATCCATCCCACCTGATATTTGCCGACCTGGCCAATTAGATTGTTGATATTTCAGTGATATTGATTAGTTGTCAGATTGAATTCAGAAACCAACAATCTTAAGACAATTACGTCCCCCGCATTGGTGCTAATGGGTTACTGGACGCTGGTCTCCCAGGATACAACACTCCTTCACGGTATTTGGATAGCACTACCAAATTACCGTACGGTCGAACCGTAGTTAACCAGTACCTTCACAGGATTATTAAAGCAGCGGGACAAAGACAAATTTCGGGAGAATGAATATTTGCCTTTACTTTGGAGGAGCACCCACTATAGGGGCCGTTTGTTTCGCGTAAAACTCTGTAATTCGTAAATGACTTACTACCCAGTTACAACTACATCGTTTGTTTGGACCGTAATTCGTAAAAGACTTAAGTAACTCAACTAACACTCACTTGCAACCCAGTTACCACTCACTTACAGCCCAGTTACAGTTAATTTTGTGGTCATACAAATTTGTAATATTTTTTATATTAATATTAAAAAATTTTAATATTTAACTTTTTTAATATTTATTTGCAGTATTAAAACTTTTAAAATCACCAAATAGTTAATTTTTTGGTCAACTTTTTCACTTACGACTTATACATTACGACAACCAAACACCGTAAAGTACAATACACTTTCCCACTTTACAATTTTATATTACCAACCAAACACCGTAAAATTTACATACATGTAACTCATTTACAATTGTAAAAGACTTTACCAATTACAACTACGAATTACGGCCAGTTACGACAACCAAACAGACCCATAGAGGAAGAAGGAAGGTTGAAGAATATTCTTCTTCAGAAGTCCCAGATTCAGACAACAATTCTATTAAAGAATCTGTTGAATTTTCTGAGCCTTCTTTCAGAACGAATTTTGCAGAATCTCTTTTGGAAGTCGCTTTGAAAACTGAGTTACTGGTTTCCCACTTCCCTTGGGAAGTTACTTCAAGACTGAGAGAGAGAGAGAGAGAGAGAGAGAATCTCTTTTAGAAGTCTTGCTGTTGTTGTTCTTGGTGTCGTGTTTGATTGAGAATTCGGAGCGCTATTTATAGCGCTCCGGGAGGGGCCCACGGTTCGAACCTAACAAAAAGTTGTAACGGTTCAGACCGTTGCAATGATTAGACCCAACCACCGTAACTGTTGGTTGTCCAACTGCCGCGATAGCCTTTGGCGGGTCGGTTCGGATCCGGATAGCGGAGTGGGTCCATTGGCAGGTCGGTTCGGATTCGGATAGCGGAGCGGGTATGCTCCGCGTAACCCATACCCGTGAGACCCAGTTCAAAAAGAACTGGCCGGGTAGGGAATCCGAATCCGAACGCGGACCCGGTCCCAAGCCCGACACCGGCCGGCTATCGCCAGCGGAGCTTGGTTTCCTCTCAATTGCGCGCGAAAACTCCAAGTACCCAAAGGGCACGCCATTTGTTCTCAATTTTCTCTATTTAAACACTACGAACTTCTATCCCATGGCCGATGTGGGACTAAATGCTTTTAGCTAGCTTTAGTCCCATTTTTGGCTTTGAATTAGGCAATCTTTAGACTTGAATATCTCATTCATTCGTAGTCGGAATTGAACATGTGAATATACCACGTTCATCCTCAATGGAAGGAGAACACACTCCAACCATCATCCAATTGATTGGATCAACGGATCTCATCGTAATTCAATTCAAAGATTCACATATATGTTCTTCATATTCCAACAAATACTAATTTAAAGTTGATTTTAACCACCATTAATCATATATTCTCTAATAATGCATGTTACAATCTAACTTATTTATTATTATTATTATTATTATTATTATTATTATTATTATTGCTGCTGTTACTTCTGTTTCTACTGCTAGCACAATAGAGAAAAGTGGGCATACCCACGTGTTCACTAAAGAAAATATAATGAAACGAAAATAAAAAACCGAGTATATTATTATTATTTTTTACAGAAAATGAAGTATAATATTTTCTTCTTTGTTGGGGCATTGGTGTTTTTAGAGCACACTAATTTTTCAAGTATGATAATTCTATCGTTATCGTTTTGGTCCGGCAAATCCGTGAATCTCATGGTGATAACAGATAAGAGTCAGATTTATAAAATAATGCACCGGTTGGTAAGAAAAAACATTGTTCAAGTTTATAATCTTGATTATTACTAATTTATAGAAGTATATAAAAAGTTTTTACATCGAAATTAGTAATAATTTTGAAGGTTATTAAAATTGTCGTACAGAGTCGGACTTCTGAATTAAATTCAAAATCGGAATCATAAATCACATATTAATGAAGCTAGTTTAGTATTAGCACGAATAGAGACATAAATTGACTGTATGACAAAATGGACTGACCTAATATCTAATAGATTAGCTCATGGATCTATCTAGACATTCAACGGCCAAAGCTTTTTAATGCACAAGTGCAATGCACGTGTCAAAAGAATAAACATCACATATTGCTCACTCGTTAGATTCCATGGGGTTCAGATCGTTATGGTTTTGGGACTAGGGTTACCCTTGGGAAAACTGAGATTCTACGTGGCCTCTTTTGTGGGCCCGCCTTTTCTTCGTTATTATCACATGTGTCATTCAAAGGCTAAAAGCTTTGTACATAGTGAGGTAGGATTTTGCGCATTAAGTCGTTTGTCTTTTTCTTTTTGGGGTTAAAACAAAAAGGTGGTTGGGACTTGGGACCAGCCCAAAGCTTACGCCAGTGTTCCAAGTGTGCGAATGACAAAAACTAGCAAGAGGAACCTAGAAAATACGGTTTTGTGTGGTGCTGTGTATCGAAAAAGAAGTGCTCCCACGCTCGGATTTTTGGGCCTTGAACATCAAATTTATGGGCCTGACCAAAATTGGTTGCTTGGGCCGGGATAGATTAGGATCAACACTTCAGGGGTTTAGCTACACAAAATTGCCCATTGAAAGGGAGGGTTAATCTTGAAAGGATTTCCGACCGAACCAGCGACCTAAGGATTTATCCACACACACTACAGTCCTCCGCTCTACCATCTGAGCTAAGGTCGGAATTTAGGACAGTTTTGCAAACTAAATATCCAGAAATTGAAGTCAAAGAATTAGCAACCCTCACACAGTAGAAAATGAGGAGGCGAACCCGGCCAGGTCGGCCTGCCAACCCGCAAGGACCCGTCCCATGCGGGCACGGGCTCGGCCCGACCCGGGTGACCTTGGCCTTGTCCTGGGCCGGGGCGTATCCGAGGGGGGTTGAGTTTCGACACGGCCCGGGCGGCCGAGCCCGAGTTTTAGCACGACACGCTTGGGCCCGCCACTACCGCCCACCTCCACCACCTCTGCGGTTGCCCGCCTCCTTCCTCACCTCCTCCCACCGCTGTCTCCGCCGCACCACCTCCACCGCATCGCGGCCCACCACAACCCAGCCTTTTTATTTTGAATTATAAAAAAGGATGCTTTTGCAAGAGCATTCAAACCCAAAAAATCCCCCGGGGTCCAACTGAAATGCCCAAATCACAAGGTCAGACTGAGGGAGTTGAAAAAAGAAGAATCCAAACATACTAATTCAAAATTTTTAATTAAAAACGGGCCCGGCCCGGCCCAAGTCAAGCCCGGCCCAGGCTGGCCGGAACCCGGGCCGCCCATTTTACTTGGGTGGGCCCGGCCTTGGCCCGGCGGCTTCGGGGCGGGGCCGGGCCAAACCCAGCCCTCTCGTTCGCACCTCTACTAGAAAATATATTGTTCACATATCAAAGTAATGAAAGATTCAACGTTGAACAGTGAAGAATAAGACTGATTACCTCACTTCAACAAAATGCATTACCGACTAACTTTAAGATGACAATTATCATAATTTTCCCAATAGACATATATAGTGACAGTTATTTAGTAACGCCTAAAGAGCGAAGGTAAAATTATAAACACGTCTATGGTGGCTTTGCAAAGGAAAGTGCTGCAATATCATATATACTTATTCTGATTTCAATGGAGAGGCATTCGTTGGTTGGCTGTCTCCACTTCACATTTTTTTGATGGAATGACCCACGACATTTGAGGAGTGACATTAGCCAGGGCCTAAACAACTTACAAATTTGTTGGATTTAAACATTAAGAGGCATGAAAGAACAAACGGAAACTTTTATTTTGAGGGGAGAGAACCAACAAAAAGATTGCGAAACAAAAAACTTTTAGTACGAGGTCAATGGAGATATATATGGTAGTCAATCCAAGATAAAGGACAAGGTGTTCGTTAATGCTCTTTTGTCCAGTTGTTATAATTTGAATAGTTCAATATGCATGATACATTGAGTCGGCAAACTCGTGCTACAAGCATTTCCATCTCGATTTCGATGAGTTCGGAGGGAGGGCAACAAACACCACGCTCATGAAGATACATGCTTGAGACTTCCTTCGTATATGGTCAGTGTTTGATCTCGCTAGAGATTGCAAAGTTTGCAATCAAATGAATTGTTTTGCCATTGGGGAGAAGAAGCCTCCTCCCAAGGCATCAAGAGGAGGAGGAAGATAAGAGAAGGAAGGAGAAGGAGCGGAAGCAGGTGAAGGAGGAAGAGGCAAGAAGGGAGGAGGAGAAGGAGAAGAAGATGAGGGAGGAGAAGGAAAGGAAAGAGAAAGATGAGAGGAGAAAGAGAGAAGAAAGGGAGAAGAGAAGTAGAAGAGGGAGGAGTTGAAAAGGAAAGAAAGAAGAAAGACAAGGAGAGAGCCAAGAAGAAAAAGAAGCTCTAACCATCTTCCTCTTGTGTTCTTGATGGTTAATCTTTGCTCTCCCCCATGCAAATAATAGTACTCAAGAGAAATTTTGTATTTTGTATTTTTCATAGGCAGATTGTAACTTTTAAGTTAATGAAAAGATGAAAATATTATTTCATACCTCTTTTCTTCACATGCTTTCTTATTGTTAATCTTCATTTCATTAGTCTCTTGTAATCAAACTAGTAGCATTTTACCAACCCACAAACCTTCAACGGTGTGTTACCAGCTACTCAAACATCCATTGTTTTTAGGGAAAATTTGATTTAGACCCTTCAAACGACTCTGATTTTGGATAAACCCGTCATGCCCTAAATCCCGCAACATAGGTTGAAGGAACAACATTCAGGCCCATGTATCGTATACATCCAGTAGAGTGCATTCTGTAAAGTAAGAAAAAAAAAGATGATTACAGTCTGGATGCCCCATCAGTTTGCAATTGCACATGTTGCATCACTCAAGTTCCGACCACGCACTAAGAAGAGGCAAAAAAGAGCGTTCACTGTGACAGTAGTGCGCGTTAACAACATCCATTTTTTTTATCCTGTAAAGGAAAAAAAAAACTAATTATGCAGAACATTCTTTCTCTATTTATTTCTTTTTTTGAAATTCAAATACATGCATTTGTCTTTCCTTCCCACTTTTCTTTTTTCTTTTTCTTTTTCTCATGTGATTCTCATTACATACATATCTTATCTTCTCAGGCCAGCCTACATTATTTTTTTCTAGTGCGCATCTTGCACTTATCCACTAAGCCACCACCAATCCCCTCTCCCTCTCCTTGTGATACAAAAGCCCCCATGGATCTTCTGGGCTTAGTTGTACAATTCAGTCCTCTTCCAACTCTTAGGCTGTCTCTTCCACTTTCTTGCAAGAAAAATCTCAAACTTGATCTATACCACAAATGTAACATCTTTCGCTCTTTCCGCTTGTTTCAGCTTCTTCTCACACCTCCTCCCTTGCCTTTGGTGCACAGGTCATCACTGCCTCCTCCACTGTCAGGAAGATCTTGTCGTGACCTATCACATCCGTAAAATCTGATGCCTGCAGCTTTTCCATTACTACAGAACCAGGGTTCGCAAGAATAAGCTGCAAAGAATGAACGCTTCAGATTGTAAGATATTATTTCAAAATGTTGACTATTACCGCTAACTACTACTGCTATTCTTATTGTGCTGTTTGCCAAGGTTTAGCTCCTCTCACCTCAACTTCTCTCTTTTTGAGGGTCTTGAGCAACTCTTCAAAGGCATGGATGCCACTGGTGTCGATGTCAGTAACCGCTAAAGGAGGAAAGATTGAGATAGTTAAGTAACTTGAATGAAACTATTCTTTACGGGAAGAAGGAAAGAAAGGCTCCTTACGGGACAATTCGACAATCAAGAAGTTGATTCGTGGAAGGTCTTTTCTTTTCAGTATCTCTTCCTCATCTATCAACCATCTCAGAATCCTACAATGAGCACGAGACAAGTGCGGCTAAGAAATTTTGAGTAAGAAGCTACTAAAATTTAGCTAGAGTCCATCAAAGAATCTACTGCAAAATTTGGTAGCTAAGAGGAGTGAATGATGTAATTAGAGAGTGTATGAAAAAAAAAAAAAAAAACCAAGAAACATTTGAGGTCTCACAGGACTAGTAAGGAGGAAATGGAACAAGTGAATATTATAAGACAACAATCTGTGGATTTTAGGATCTATACAATAATTTTGCTAAGTAAGATAGGAGTGAGTAATACATAGACCATACTACAAACAGGGTGTATGTCCAGCTACAGCCTAACAAAATATGGTGGTTGGTTATTGTATATGTATATGATGATCTGCCTAGGACACTATCATAACAAAAAATACTAGAATTTCCACAATATACCTCCGAGATAGGCATCAAATGAAGTCTTTTTGGGCTTATAAGCAGGGATTTAGCAGCCCTGATGGAGTTTTTACTGTTTTAATCTTTGATAAAACCAAAATTGATCACACATCCATCCATCTCAAGTTGGAATAAGAAAACATATTCAGTTGAATAAAAAAAACATAATTCCAAACACGAATATAATCAATTCTGAAGTCTAGGTCTAAAGTCAAAATGAAGCTTAGCACAAGAAGGGGGTCCGAGAGAGAATACCTCTCCTTGATGTAGTTGGAGTTTGAAAAGTAGACAGCAGCAGAATCAACTCTCACAATCAAAACCCCAGGAATTTTCTTCGCCTCTGGATACTGTTCAATGTTTCTATATAATGCAGTCCTTGGCAGATTGCCGAGTAGAGCTGTCCTTGGCCGCGTCACTTGAAGAAGGATTTTAGCAAATGATATAGAAACCTAGAAAAGAAAAGATAAAAAACAATCAGAGAAAAGATTTAGGTATTGATAAGGAAAATAATTTTAGAGGGCAGTGAGATGTTTACAGCAATTAAAAGTCCAATCTCCACCGAAGAAAAAACTACGCCAAAGAAAGCACCCATGCAAGCAACAAAGTCAAATTTATCGATCTTCCATATAAGAAGAGCTGCCTCAAAGTCTACAAGACCAACCACAGCCGAGATAATGATCGCCGAAAGGATGGCATTTGGTGTGTACTTGAAGAGGGGAGTGATCAATTCCAATGTTAAAAATACAACCAGTGACATAACCATATTTGAGACAGTTGTTTGGCATCCAGCCATGAAATTAACTGCTGACCGTGAGAAAGAACCTGAACAAAAGGAAAACAGTGCGTACTTGGTATAAAAGTAATTCCAAGTCTCAGAATGGATTTATGTTTTAATCATTCTATATTCATTGGCTTACTTACCAGTAGCTACATAGCAAGAAGTCATCGAGCCAACTATATTCATCGTCCCAAGTGCGACCATCTCTTTATTTCCATCCAACTGGTAGTCCTTCATGGCGGCAAACGTTCTGCCAATAGCTATGGCTTCCTGAAAATTTGTTTAGTACCATATAGTCAAAATGGAGCAAAAGTTAAAAACTAAAAGAACTATTTCTTCCTAGTTCCGAATCAGTTATTTTATAAAATATCATACCGTCAAAGCTATCATCCCGGCTACAACACCAATCTTCATTCCTTTCCCGAGATATGACCCGCTGAAGTATATCTTTCCAACTGACGATGGGTTGACACCTTTCTTTATATTTTTCACCTAGATATTTGAGTAATTAAAACACCATTAATAGTTTTAGCAATGATCGCAATCTGAAAATACATCCCTTGAAAGTTTTATTGAAAAAGCAATACAAAACTTACTATCTGAACACCATCCTTATCTGCACGGAAGAGGTAAACAAACAACGTGGCAAGAATTACAGAGATCAGTGGCGCAATTGCTGCCACCCAGAAAAGTTTCTTCTTCTTCTTCCCCTACTCAACAAAAGCGCACTAAAACATCAGCTCCTCAAGACCACAAGAAGTGTTTACAGATGAAAAAGACAAACAGGATATAATTTATACAACTGCTGTTTTTGTAATGAAAAAGGGGGAAAATAGTAAATCTTAAATCTTACTATGTACTTAGCAACAAGAAGAAATGCTAAGAAAGACGCTCCTATTAGAATTGTCTGCCAGTTCCACTGCAATGTTTGCAATGTAAAAGATCAAAACCTACAAATGAAGAAGGAAAAAAAAAAAACTTGATATTGCTGTGTAGAGGAGATTGATTGTTTACTTACTCCATGGTGGACTGAACCCCACACTGATTTCATGACTGATATAATGTCAGTATTCTTTGTGAACTTCTGAATACCAAGAAATCCTTTTAACTGTTGGAGTGCGATTGTAATGGCTGCCCCAGCCATGAATCCAACAATTGCAGCATGTGATAGAAAGTCAATTAGAAACCCTAACCTGAACCATGTTTCAAAGTATAATAAGTAAACGAAGCAGATCAGAAGTTGGTAATTAGTGATTCGTATCAGACCTCAAGCATCCAAGTGCTGCTTGAGTGATGCCGGCAAAAAAGGTTGCAGTGAATGCAAGACGTTGATACTCTTCCTTGTTCTTTACTGGATCAAATTCATTCTGAAGAAGAGTTCCCAGCAAGAGAGAAACGACGGCCACTGGCCCAATAGCAATATCTCTTGAGCTTCCCATCACTGCATAAATTAGTGGTGGCACAAAACTGGAATCTGACAAATCCAAAGGCCCAAAGTTAGTACGTAGAAACGGTCATTACTAAGTAGAATTTACTTCGGAAACAGTGGTAATGGATCACTCACAGAGCCCATATTGTGGATCCAAGTTGGCAAGCTTCGCATACCCTATATCCTATAACACAGGAAAAATCGTATGTCAGAAATATTGAAGTAGGATCTTTTGATTCATTATTAAGGCATTCTGTACCTGAGGGATGCAGAGACTTGCAATGGTTAACCCTGCAATGAGGTCACCTTTGAACTTAGTGAGGCTGTATTCTCTTCCCCATTGGAGGACTGGAAACATAGATTGGATACCAAGTGCTATTTTCCTTGATTTTGGCTGGTCTTTGTAAGACCTTAAAGGATCATCAGCAAAGAAAGTCTCCTTCAAAGTCTCAGTGAACTCGCTCATCAACTTCTTCCGAGGGGGGATGCCCACCTTGTAAACTGATGGTGAATGCCCGGTGTGGCGGCGAGAGGATGGCAGGCTAGGAATGTCTGATTCGTCGGCATTTGGTTCACCAGCAACCGAAGTACCCATCATGCTTAGGGCAATCAAGGAAATGAATTGCACAACCGAACCAGAACTCACCTGTGAAATAAGAGAGTTAGCATTCAAAGAAAGAGTGGACTTCAAATTAGAAGTTACAACTGTATTCCACTAACAAAGAAGTTAGATTCTACAGTGCAAATTGTAATTCCAAGTTTAAGATCTCTAATCAGATACTACAACACGGAATGAGTATTTGTTCTACTAAAGTTGATAATCTTATGGTTAAAAAGAAATAATATACACAGAGAAGCATATGGTAATAAAAAATTGTGTATATGATTGGAAAATAGGACAGAAACATACTGGCTAAAAGATTTGTGCCTAGTTTGAGAGACCAGAGCAAACTAAATGAATACCCTTATATAGGATTCATGCAGAATGCCAGGTCAAACTTCTCACTGAAATAAAACAATACAAGCAATTATGAATCTAGATGTGAAACAAAGCACATTCAAGACAAACGTAGCAAATTAGGAGGTGATAATGTATTGATATGTTAGATGACGGGTGCACGGGATGCAACCTCACCTGCCTGTATCATAACTCTTTGATCATGGTGTGTAAAATATTCGTGTGGGGGTGTTGACAAAGATGAATTAGATGGTTTAAGCCATCCACCTCTCCCTCCACCTCTTTTATTCCTTTTTATAATCAAAATGTCAGAGCTAGGGCTTGAGGGGATAGAGATGGATGATCACAAGAGGGGAGTTCTAGGATAGCCATTCTTTGACAAGCTAAAGATTCTTGTAGCTCCTGACACTTGCGTAAAGTTACATGGAGTTTTCTTTAGGTGGAATTGACTAAGGGATGATATTTAGCTCATAACCACATTTGACCGTAATGTAACAATCTGATGTTCTCCGTTCTAACTAGCCAGACAACAATTGGGGGGCTATACATGATGAGTTGATGTAATGAACGATATTGCATCTGAAAATGGTAAAAGTCGCATGTGTATGGTCCATGGTTCAAAAGCTCGGCCATTCCGGCTCGGCCGAGTCAGAACCGGAACGGTCTTTCCCATTCAGGAACCGGTCCACGAGTCAACCTATTGTATTGTTTTACTTGACTCGGGGCAAACTCGATCGAGTCGCCCGAGTCAAGGCCGAGTCATGCAAAAAATTTCATATAATTTAAATTTTTACTAAAAAGATAGAGCTAATCTTTACTTTTGTGAAAATAGTAGTTAATTTAAATTTAATTAACTTATATAATTTACTAAATTATACATTTATTTTAATATCGAGACACATGTATTTATGCATTATCTTCATGTTTAGCGTGCTAAGTGATTTGTTTTGGACATATTATACATCAATTTTGATGTCTATATTTTTTTAAAGATTTGTCATGATTTTTTTCAGCATTTTTTTAGCTCTCTATGTAGCGTTTCGCGCGTCTCGCCCGAGTCGGGACCGTGACCGATGTGGAACAGTGCCCGCCGAGTCAGCGACCGAGACCGCGACTTTGAACTATGGTATAGTCCAACCACATCATTCATGCCAATGCCAAAACGTCATGAAAATTGTGAATCCAGAAGGAGGTACTGAAGCTCACCAGGTTTGCTTTTGAAGCCATAGCATCCATGAACAATAAATTTGTTATTTAAAAATGTTATTTTTATCATACTTTTACTTAAATAAACAAGGAAACCACTAAGACTCTAAACATCTGATTTTTTTTTTTTTTTTATGTTTATTTTTGGGTTAGGTATTTGCACATTTGAATATTACAAAATAGTATATACTTATATTCAGCTCAAGTTATCTCTATATTCTCTCTAAATAAACCTTACCAAATGATTTGATTTGATACTAACTCCTCCAATAGTCAAATTGCTCTCTTCCACATTAGGTCAAAAGTAGAACTACCGCGCAAAGGCGATTTATTTCTCAGGTTGCAATGAAGGAAAGAGACATTCACATCATCAGAAGAAGACTTTTTTTTCCTAAAAATCCCCCAAGGTACTACCAACAGGAATTGTGATCATATTTGAATTTGCTTCTCCCTTTTCTCGGTCAAACGACGAGCCAAAGTCCCCGCGGTTCATCAAAAAGTATTTAGCGAAAACATTGAAAAAAATTTGGAGGTTTTATAGAACACTGTGAATACACATATAAATGATGAACCCTAATACAAGACTGATCCCGTGCAGGAATCTAAAGATACAGAAGATTATCGTCTACTTGTTAGACAGAAAAAGGAATTTAGTAAATAAAGAAATAACCATTTAAATCAAAATTTCAAAACGAAGAGAGCCATTAGATTTATTAATGTTTTAAAGAACCCCATAGACACCAATTTCCCCTTTCTGGACTGGAGATTTTATTCCCACTGTCTACTTTACATTATTGGTTCCAAGTGAAGACTTTTTGAGTTCCAAACGCAGAAAGTGCGCTTCAAAGAAATCCCATCTTCCAAAAGCTCCATTATTGCCCGACAACGTGCATACAAAACAAGATATCAGCACCCAAATGTCCCCTGTTACATTTCCTAAACTTTTTACAATTTTTTAATTCAATTATACGCATACAAGATTCGGAGCATTACTAAGCAATAGTTTTATTCCAAAAAGATTAAACGAATAAAAAAAGAGCCATCGCAAGCAACAAAGATTAGATCATGAAAACATTTAAACAATGAAATAAAAACCAAGTAGACAAGAACCCATTTGCCCCGTTTCACTAGTTTTACTTCCTGATGTAAAACTGAATGGGTTAAAAAAAGGGAAGGTTAAAGTTTGTACCTTTTAGACCTAATAACAAAAAGCTCCATACATAGTGAAGGATTGTGGCCGCCTCAATGATGCATGCGTCCCACTAGAAACACACAAAGGGAAGTTGAAAAGATTACAGCAAGGGGCTCCAGAATCCAACCTCACATTAAGAAACCTCAATTGGCATTAAAAGGAAAGAAAAAGAAAAGGAGAAAGATCCCTAAAATAAATTCAAAAGCCAAGCTTTCGTTTACTTTTCTTCGCGGGGCCCACCGACGACTCTCCCCACACTGGTGGTTGCAGGAGATTGGGAATAAAAGTCAAGAAGCGTCCAGGTTCATTGAACCTAGGAGCCGGTGACATACGACACTTGGTCAAAAGGAGGCAGGCAATGAAATACGACTCCCAAGGGCACACGTCGTTGGGGCTATAGTGTGAGTTAGGGTTTACTATGGGCCTAATTGTTTGCAGGACTAGGGAGGAAGCCGCGGTCGCTTGCAGCTAGATGAGAAGTTGTTCTGTCGTGTTGGTGTCTCGCTGGCGCCAACGTGTCAGAAAAAGAGGGGAAGAAACTCTTCCTCTAAAATTTGCGACGAACGAGGGTAAGATCACGAGGATCGAGGCGTTGAGAAAGGGGAGAGAGAGAGGGAGAGGGGATTTTGAGGATTTTCTTTTTTCTTTTTTCCCGCCTTCTTGTCTTCCCAGTGTACTAAATATCCCCGATATAACTCCGATATTGCGTCGATATTACGTTTACGGTACCTAGCCGCAATGATTTGGCACATCCAAACCGATATAGCTTTTTTTTATCCAAAATCGCTGATAAATAGGCATGGACCCGATATATCGGCCGCAATTTCAGAGATTTTGGACCCGATATAGCATTTTACACCCAATTTCTAGATTAGGTATTTAGGTAATTCGAGTGATGTGACAATGTGACATTTTTGAAGATTCTACACTTGGATAGTGATTAGGAATTCATAAGCTTAATGCAAGTTATCGAGTTAAGTATATTTTAAACATATAAGTATGATGTTTTATATAGATTTATATAATTTATGCATATATTGTCTTATTGAGATGCGATTTAAGACTAGAAGATATGTATATTTACAGTCCGATTTTGACATCCGATTTTTGAAAATATCCCCGATATATCCCCATCTCCGATAAATTTTTCCGGCTGATGTAGCCGTTGTGGCCGCCATTTAGAACACTGTGTCTTCCCCAGTCCAATCGCCGGCGGCAAGAGAGAAGAATCTCTCTCATTGTTCATTTTCTCTTCCCCTCCCTCATCCTCTCTTCCTCTCTCATTCGGTACCCAATTATGCCCTATAATCATCATCATCAACATCATTACCATAAATTCATTAGAGAAATCATCAGTATTATTTTAATCAGGTTTGATCTAAGAAGCATGGGCTCGTACTTGCTTAAGTTGAAATAAACACATTTTTTTGTGATAAAATCGTGAGGTAAAAAAATCCCGGCGTTTCATTAATAATTACTTAACAAAACATTCCCAAAATAGAAGAGTACAAATTTGCATGAAACACACATGCACAATTCGATCCTTCAAAAAAAAAAGGGAAAATCAAAACATCGGAACGTCCTCAGCGAAGTCGTGGCTTCTCCCATCCATCGCAGTTGTGCCGTTTGCAGCTCAAACCTGTCAACCCTAAATCGAATCTCCACCAACTCTGTCGCGACATCTGCAGGTATCCGCAACTCTGATCCGGTCATCCCGTGACCGAATCCCCTACCACCGAGACGTGACATATCCCCAACACTGCAGCTGCGATATATAATCCGGCCACATCCGGTTGGTTACCTATTCAAATTCCTCTCGTCGGCTCTTACCTAGATCTGAGAATTTGGATGTTGTAGCTTACCATCCTTAGACCCGGCCAACCCTTTACTGGTTCATGGCCGTATTAACCGGGCCCCAACCAGCAACCCGCACGAATGCTGCTCCGAGTCCCGGTGGGCCCCGCAGTAGGTGAACCCGCACTAGCACTTGAAACCTGTGAGCCCCACCTTTTTCCTGAAAGCTGAGCACTGATTTTGTCGTTGGCGCCTGTGCCACGACCACCGTTGATGGCGACGCCTCCATCCACTCCTCCACCTCTGACGAAGTCAATGCTAGTGGTTTTCTGATATCAGCAGCGGGGAACGAAGACAAAGACGAAACTTGGAGAGTAACCGGATCTAGCCAACTCCGGCCAAGGGGAGGTCGGATCTGACCGCGAGCCTTCAGAAATAAACACAATTTAACACGACAAAATCACATGGTAGTGACGGAGTTGGCAACTTCCCGATCACATAGTATGGCAAGAATGAAACTAGCTATTTGGGATTTAATGAAAATGAGATATAAGATAAAGATTGTAAGAGCATCTTTAAGGGTTCCCTTGGAAATCTTTTATTTAAGGGGGTGGATGGGGTAAAGGACCATTAAAGGGTTATTGGTTTCCAATGGTACTCCCCTTCCACCCTTTGTTTTAATATTTTATGTATTGAATGAATTTTTTATTTATTTAATAAATTTGTAATAAAAATTTAATTAAATATTTTATGTATTATTTAATTACTAAATATTAAAGTCGTATTAATTAATTATTAGATATTAAAAATTACAAAATTTCATTTATTAATCCAATATTTAATAATATATTAAATATTAATTAAATTAAATTTATATATTACTTTATATATTAATTAAATTTACTAAAACATATTAAGTAAATGTTATTTCAAATTTAAATTTGTATTATTTAAATATTAAAGAGTTGATAAGAGAATTCTTGGGCTCATCAAATTAAGAGAAATTTGTAGGGACTTGAGTTTTGATGGGAGAAACTCCGACCTCTTGGAGAACAAGTCCTTCAAATGTCCCTTAATTTGTTGAAGGGGCCAGGATTTATTGATCCCTTGGACTTGGAGATAGCCAAAGGTATATAGAAATTCTATTCTTAAATTATAAAGAGAATATATGGAAGGTTTTCATAAAATATCAAGAAGAGCAATGAATAAGTGACACAGAAATGACAATAGGCATCATTAATTATAAAGAAACATTACGTGTTCAACATAACACGGCTCACAATAGTGAATATATTTCATAATTTCAAACTTTTTGTTTTTTCTTCTATTTTTTTTATGTAATTATACGCTAACTTTGCTTTGACTTCTCTAATCAAATTGTCCCTATCCTACTTCAATAAATGTTGTTGATATATAAGCAATTAAACTCTTCTCAACCTTATGGATATTTTCTGGGACCATTACATATATTCAGATGTTAGTGTAAGGGGAAAGTGGTATTAGGATTAATGTATGCTTTCATACATATAAAATTGTATTTCTCTTTGTCTTAATTTTTCATCATCCTTGTTGCTTAACTTGTCATCATTATGTTGAGGTTTCATTGCATCATACACGCGTTTTAAGAGTCATCAGAATTTTATTGACAACTTGCATCGATCACATCTAGGCCACAACCAAAAATTCCATATAATTTCTCAAAAATCAAAATGCACCAAAAACCACATAATAGCTAGTTATATATCATTTTGTTTTAGAAACAAGTCTCCCTCCTGTCTACGCAGACATACCCATCCATTAATTGCCTAAGTTAAATGTTTTGTTCAACAACTACGAGAATTGAGCTTGAAACATCCCGTCAGAAAAGAGAGATATTGTCAACGGCTAACCTACGGTTATGATAAGTATACTCAAAATATAACTAGCACATTATCTGGTCTCTTAATTAATAATAACTGACACGTTAATTTAGAACATTCAATTTAAATTTCAATTTTTGCTCAATAAAATCCAACATAAATTGCCTTTCTTTTGCCCTCTCAGTTTTCCCTTTTTTTTTTCTTCTTTACAAAAAACTGTATGGCTTACATCGTATCCCTCAGTGGAAGAAATGAACCACCGCCACGGCCCCTAGTTTTTGCTTCCTCATATTCTTTTTGGAGATAAAAGGATGGAAATATTTCGGCCACACTTTATTAAATTCTTATTAATAAAGCGAGGGATGATATTCCCCATTTTTTGCCTCCTCATATTAGTCAAGATCTAGTCAATAAAATGCATTAAAATGAAAGCTATAGCTCTCGAATTTGGATCAATCTCGACGCCAGCTTTGAGCTTATCCACATTCTCTACAAAATGTTGCATTAATTTTGAAGTTATTAAAAAGTACACACGAGCTATTGGTAAACGATTCCAAGATGAAGTTGACGTCTAGTGGTTTAGTCATTGTCTCTAAAAAATAAAAGTATACATAAAATATAGTTCTCGGGACCAATTAAACTCAATCGTCTAGTTAATTTACTGACATTTAAATTTATAATTAGGTTAACATAAAAATATGTAGATAATGATGACACGTAAACCTTGAGCATAAACTTTTAAGAGGCATCACATTTAGTTAGCAACATTATTTTTCTCTTTCTAACTGTTGGGAAATAATTTGTATGTTCTGATACCAATTGTTGTGATTTAAGGAGAGGACACCCTCAAGACCTGATCGACATGGGCGGCCCAGCGGATACAAACCACAGATCTACTAAGATAACTTGAAGAAGAGAAGAAGAAGATATCTCAAAGTAGATGGAAAGCCAACACGCAATATAACGTGGTTCCACCTATCAAACAGATCCTGTATATGTCCACAAGAGAAGGGGGGAGAAACTTTATTAAAACTTTGAGAGAGTACAAAACCCTTGTGGCTATACTTCTCTCACGAATTTCTCACCTAGATGAATTACACCCTTAGGAATTATAAATTCATAGGATTCTCTTGGAATACATTGAAGTCCACCCCTAAGGGGTTATTTATAAACCATAGAACTCTCCTACTCCTAAACAAACTCCTTCAATCAGAGTAAAGGAAACTTGAATCTAACCGGACTTAAAACACCTTCAATCAGAATAAAAGAAACTTGAATCCAACTCGGACTCAAACCAGATCCAGAAAAGAAAACTGCCAACTCTGACATTAATCAACCTTCACGACGTATTCACGTCATAATCCTAACAATCTCCCCCTTGATTTGAATACATCCAAGTCCGAGAATAGCCGTTCTATGTGCTCGCATCTATGCACATTTGGACAAACTTGACTCCATCTCTATCTCACTCTCTCTTCTCCATAACCCCCTCATGGGGTTCACATCTTGATTAGGTCAAATAAATTCATGCCCAACCTGAACTTTATTACCCAATGATCTCCTTGATCTACACAAGATTTATGAGAATTTGCTCCACCATAGGAGTAACGATCTGGACTACCTTGTTGCGCGCCAGTCCCAATCTCTCTTCAGGGTATAATTGAACATCCGAGCTCGAATCCATCGTAGTCTCCGATTGTTCCACAACTATCGCTTTTGAAATCGAGGATAGCTGCAATTCACCAACTGTACCCTCTGAATTTCGCAACATATATACATTGCCGACACATTCGGCTTGAAACATCACATAGGTCTCTTTGAAAACTTTCATAAGATCACCTTCGAACTGAAACAGAACCCTTCTCTACGTAGGGCTCCAAGAGAGATGTGATTGTGCCTTGATTCGGGAACATGACGAACGCCTTGAAGAGTAGTGATGCATCCATCATGAGACCTAAACTAGATTGTTCCTTCGCCAATCACCTTGCTTGTAGCGGAATTCCCCATGAAGGCTTCTCCCCCTTGAACCGAAGTGTATGAAAATAACATCTTTCTATTGGAACTGATATGCTGCGAACATCCAGAATCTATGACCTATCTATCTTTGTTATCAACTTGTCTGTCTGTAACAGATAGAACGTCGCACTGTTCTTCATCTCCTTCAACCAGTTCAGTGACATTAGCATCTGGTTGTTTCTTCTTTCGAAGTCAACACTAAGATCTAATGTGCCCCTTTTTGTGACAATAGTTGCACGTCAGATTCTTGTGTTTTGAGTTACCCGTGGAACTTCCATTATTATACTTCTCCTTTGATTAATGAACTTGCCCGGAATCATCATGATGAGACTCATGAAAATACACCTAGAGAGGGGTGAATAGGTGTACTAGCTAATCTAATGCAAATGATGCAAAATTAAAACTAATTATGCATACTAAGGCTATTAAGCTGACACACCAAGTATAACACAAGAGTGCAGCCGAATTTCTGGTGAATGACTCTAAACTATCTCCTCAAGATTCCTCTAGATTAAGACTTAAGATGCCACTATGGCTGTCTTGGTTGAGCACAAGTGTGAGCAAACAATCCCAAGTATATATCAATTAAGCACAAGATATATCAAGCAAATAAGAGATAAATAATATAAACATGCAAAATATGAAAACACAAGTGAGAGAGAGATGAGCAATCGCAAACACGGGAGAATTGTTTCGAGGTTCTAGCACCCTTACTCTACGTCCCCGCCTTCAACACTATATAGGATTTCCACTAAAAATGATCCCGCAAGATCACTCGTGCTGCAGTACCTATATCGAGTTCACACTAGAATTCTTGGACCCGCAAGAACAGCTCACGCAAGCACACTAGCTTGCGGAGGACGCACCTCTACACCGAGCTCCCACAAGAACTCGTCACAACACGAACCCGCAAGTTCGCCTCCTCAATTACAAAGATGAACACTTGGTGATCTCTACACTTTGATCACCAAAAACACTCTCACAAAAAAAAATCCCTAGAGGATTGATATAACAATGGAAAGCTCAAGTTTGTGTGAGAAAAATAATATAGAGTTGTGATGAAAAATTCAAGAAATCTCTTTAGAAAAACACTCTTGAAAACTCTCTTTTTGATATGGAAGTATTAGCTCTAAAACAAGTAGAGAAAACCTCTAAGAGAGATGGAAAAAACTGGCTTTGAAACCCTCTCAAAATCTTATATAGAACAGCCCAAAACAGCCCCCTTATATAGGCTCCAAAAATGCAGCCGTTGGGGTCAAACTGCATGTCAGAATGATCTGTCGGTCGACCGGCCAACGGTCATATTTCTGACCGTTGGGACCTGCTGGTCGACCGCCCGGTCGACCGTGCCCTGGGATTGACCTGTCAGTCGATCGCCCAGTCGACCGGCCCTCAAGCCAAAGGGCTGTGCATGCTCTGTGAACATTGGTTGACCGCCCGGTCGACCGATTACTGGATCGGTCGACCGGTCGGTTGACCGCCAGTAGACCAGGTCTGAAATTTTGGGGATTAAAAACTTGGTTTTATATATTCTTATAAAATCTCTTAAAATCACCAAAAATCTACAAAAATAAGTTCATTGAGATACTTTGAAGTACAAATATGTGTGATCAAAAATCAACACATATTACAAACATTTTGAGCCATTTTTGTAATATAGAAATTTTGCCCTAACAAAATCCGTATTTTTCAAAATCAATCTTCAATTTGAAAAATGATTTTTTCAAAACTTCTTTAAATATAAAAATAAGATATTTTAAACACTTTTGAAGCTTAATGTGTATGGATATGATCCAACACACATATGAGATGAAATATTTAAGTTTTTGACAATAAGCTCTAAAATAAGTTTTTATAAATACAAAACTTAACCATATGATATAGAATCACCAAATAAGTTTTTCTAAACATTTGAACCAACAATGTGCATGGATGAAATCCAAAACACATATAAACCATATAAACTTGTTTTGATGAAATCTAATCATGAAACATAAGGATACATACTTTGAAGCTCAAAATCAAAACGGTATTTTCTAAAATCAAAACTGTTTTATGAAAACACATATAAATTTTGTGTGTGTGTATGAGCTTGAGCAATCCACAACTAATCTATCATTTACATTTTATCTAAAATTAAATCTTAACATTTACAAATATGACACAAGTCTTTTCGAAAATCTTCTCTTGAAAATCTTCTTCTCCTTCTTGACTTGGTCCAAACCTTGATCTAATGAGCTAGACTCCTCTTGAGTACTTGATGCGATCTTGATGCGCGAACTCTTGAATCAACACGTGCTAGCTTCAAAACTTGACTTTGAATTTTTTGTTGAAGCTAAACACCGACTAAGATCTTGATCAAATATCTGAAACTAAATAAGCTGAACATCATTAGTACTATAACTATATGATTAATCATCATCAAAACTAGAGTGATGGGACTTTAGGCCAACAACTCACCCATCAACTGGGCGTCAATTCTGTCCTTATTGAGTAGATGCTCCTTGACCTCATTGACCTTGATTGTTGACTTGCCTCCATAGATGATAGCTTTTTTAAAGTTTTTATATGAAGAAGGTAAAGAACGCAGTGATAGAAGTGTTTGATCTTCATCTTCTATCTTAACCTCTATCTTATCTAGATCATTGATAATATAGAAAAATTTTACAATGTGAGACTTGACAGGTGTACCTTCATGCATGCGAAGAAGAAAGAGACGCTGCTTTAGAATCAACCGATTCGCCAACGACTACTTCAGATAGTGATCCTGAAGTCGCTCCCACAGCGAGGACGCTGTTTTCTCCATAGAAAACTCATCCAACACTTCATCTGTCAAGTAAAACTGAATAGCTGTTAAGGCTTTCTCATCCAACTCCTGCCAAGTTTCTTCCTTCATGTCTTGAGACTTTTTCTTCCTCCCGAATAATGCTTTCTTCAACCCACTCTGGGTAAGGATGACGTTCATCCTAATCTACCACCTGCTGAAATTGATGACGCCATCGAACTTCTGAATATCGAGCTTGATCGCAGACATCTTTAAGTGTAATACCCCGTTCCCGGAATACGTACTTAGTTGCGTATTCAGATTTTCTGATCGTATTTTTCGATTTGTTTCCTGTAATTGTTTTGTATTATGAATTCTTTATATAATTGTTTTGTCTTGGTTTTGGATTCGTGGACTCGGAGTCAGCCTTAGTCTGAACCGAAGGCCCGATTATAGTATATTATTCGATTTGGTCTTTCCGGTGATTAGATTTGACCGATTTTAGTTTTAAATATCATTTTCCATTATTATATATTTTCTATGATTTTCTAGATTTTTCTGGAATTAAAATGAATTTCTTCAAAACGGTGTCGGCCAGTGCCGCTGACCGATTCCCAGATTTTTAATTCACAAACCACTTGGAATTTCTAGAAGGTCCTTTAGGTATTATTTCTTAGAATTACATTTCTTATCTAAATACTTTTCTGAGGATTTTACGAATTTATGGATATTCCACCGAGTCGGTAGATAACCGATTCCAGTATTTTTATTTCACAAACAGCTAGGAATTTCTAGATGGTCCTTTAGACTTTAATTCTTAGAATCACATTTTCTACCTACATTCTTTTTCTGAGGATTTTATGATTTTATGAAAATTCCTTCGGAGTCGGTAGTTAACTGATTCCAGGATTTTTAGTTTACAATCGGAATTGAAATTCTGAATTCCGCTTTCACTTTATGTCTTAAAATCATATTTTCTTCTTAATACATTTTCTGGGATTTTTCGGAATTTATCAAAATCCGGCCGACCCGGTGTGGACCGGTATCGGCGGTTGACTTCCGGATTTTTAATTTGAAAACGGGATTTTATTTCTGAAAACCGATTTCATATTATTCCTCAGGATGACGTTTTCTACCTCCGGGTATTTTTGGGGATTTTTCGGAGACAGTCGATTTTTCAACCTTATTATTATATTATTTTTTTAATCTTTCTTTCTTTCTTTTCCTTTCTTTTCCTTCCTTTTTTCCACCAACTTCCACACACTTCCATTTTCTCCACCTCATCAACAAATATCTCCACCTCACCATCTCCCATCAATCCTTTCTCCTTTTCTTTTTCTTTTCTTTTTCTTTTTCTTTATTTTTCTTTCTTCCTTCCCTTTATCTTTTCCCTTTTTTCTTTTTCTTTTCTTTTTTCTTTTCTTTTCTCCTTCTTCTCCCTGGCGCCAACGACAGCCGCACCTCCTCCTCTTCCTTCTTCTTCCCCCAAATTCTCTCCCTCTCTCCCTTCAACTCCTAATCTCTCCCTCATCCTCTCTCTCTATCTCCTCCTCCTTCTTCTCCACTCCTCAATTTCCCCCATCTCTCTCTCCTCTTCCCGCGAGATCCGGCCACCACCACCATCAACGCCGCCATCTCCGGCCAAGCTCCGCCGCCGCCCAACGACCCCGGCGAGCCCCTTCCCTTCCTTTCCCTTTTTTTCTTATTTTTCTTCTTCTTTTCTTTTCCTTTTCCTTTCTTTTCTTTTCCCTCTCTCTCCCTCACTGTTGGGGTGGCCGGCGGCCACCCCTGGCCTGCGCCGGCCACCGAGGGCCGGCGGGCCCCCGTCCCCTTTCCCCCTCTGTCCTCTGGCCGCGCTGCCGCGGCCAGAGTCTGGCCCGGCCAGGGCAGCCCTGGCCGTGGCCTGTTGGAGGGAGGGGGCTGCTGCCCCCTCCCTGTCTCTCCTCTGGGGTGGCCGTGGCCACCCCAGCGCCGGCGCGCCGCCGGCGCTTCGCCGGCGGCCGGCGGCCGTTCCCGGCCAGGGGCTGGAAGCCCCTGGGCCTGTGCAGGGGGCTGCTGCCCCCTGCCCTGTTCCGCACTCTCTCTCTCTCTCATCTCTCTCTCTCTCTCTCTCTTCTCTCTCATCTCCCTCTCTCTCTCATCTCTCTCTCTTTCTCTTTCTCTCTCTAATTCTTTCTCTCTCTACTTTCTCTCTCTAGACTTTCTCTCTCTAAACCTCTCTTTCTCTCTCTAACTCTTTCTCTCCCCTCTTCTCTCTACATATTTATATCAGGTTTTGTGGCGCATCCCAAACTTCAGTGGATTACGGATATTTCGGTATATTGGTGACTCAGGCGAGTGTTCTCACTCGCTACCCTCTTACTTCTTATTTCATTGATTATGCGCATGTTCTCGATTTAGCTTCATGTATTGTATTTCATGCTTTATATCTTTTATTGCTTTATGCTATGCGTGGCCGACCCTTCGTGGTCGTTGGACTTTGGATTACTGTTATGTTTACACTTGCCCTACTACTACTTCAGACTTGTTAGTTGCATGTTTCCTTTTAACACATGTATATCACCTGACATCTAGAGTGTTATCACCTGACCACCTGACATACTACTATTTGGCTAGACCCTCTTGGTATGACCTGACTTACCCAGACTATTATCAATCTCTTGACATAACTTGCCACCTGATTATTATCAATCTCTTATATGCTTAGTTGCTTGTTAATTATCACCATCCTATCATGCTATCACCTTACACCCAGCATGATATACTTGACTTGTGATTATCACCTTTACGGGAACTTTACTTTATTATCCTGTATCATGATCAGTGACTTGTATTCCTGCTTTACATGCAGTGACTTGACTATATAGTATTTATGTACACCCGATTTTCCTGATCATGTCCTGTACCTGTTTTTCCCGTAAAGTGATAATTAAACTAATGAATCCTAAAATGTACCAACTTGTATTGGGTCGGGGGAAACATGCGGATATCGATATGTGTTCGTGTTTACAGTGGCATTAGGTATTGTGCACTCATGTTCCGGTCTGACCTGTGGGCCTCCAGGGGACCGAGGGGAGAGCTGGCTCCCTTATTCCTGTATGATAGGGCATATATAAGCCCCTCCTGTTAGCCTTGCGGCAGGTTCCGTCACCTAGCAACGGAACAATCCTGGGCCGTGGTCCCGGGTATGTACGGGACCCACTGTAAACATAGTTCGTTGATACCCCCGCTTGTTTCCAATAACAACCTCGACTTGCTTATATATGGATGTATGTGAGTTGGCCGTACACCGAGACACATACCTAGATATATGGGTAAGACGAGTAATAATAATAAAGTGTCATAATAACCGGCTCTTTAAGTTGTAAGTAGAGGTATGTGGAATGGGACGCATACCAAAGCCTGCATCTTAAATAGCTATGAATCCGTGATGTGCCTTACCGTATTTGCTTTTCCCGGACTTTATATCGGATTTCATGTTTTATGAGTATTATGTTATAACTACCTGGTAGCTCGGATTGGTTTTGTTCGGATTTCCTGTTTTATGATTCTCATGCCATGTCTATTCTTACCTGCTCTATCCTATCTGCCTCCTGAGTATTTCCTTCTTGATATCATTTGTTATATGCATTATTGTGCTCACCCTGCTTCACCACTTGGTTTTGCTTCACCACTCGCCTGGGGAGTATCATTTGACTCCCCTGGATCCACATGTCCAGGTCATGGAGCTAGGAGCGTGTGATCAGAGTGGCGCAGCGGTAGCGTGGATCACCAGCCTACCTTTCAGAGCCATTTCCTTCCAGGCCCCCTGTGTGCCTCTCGAGTTTTCTCGTGAGTGCCCTTCTGTTTATACTTATACTGTCCATGCTCTTTTATACTGTTCATACTTGTACTATCCTTGTATACTTGTATGTGAACTCCCTTTTGTATCGTTCATATATGTGTGTATCTCTTGTATTCCCGCATTTGCGCATATCTGTGATGTTATATTATTGTAATATTCATCACCTCTGGTGATAACTCTGTGATTGTATATATATGTGTTGGAATGTATAATGCACCATTTGCTTCCGTACTCTGATTCTTGTCTGTACTGATGCTTAGCGTATATACGGGAAGGTAATTCGGACTTACGTATATACGTTGCAGTGACGTCCCCGTATCAGTGGAATCGGGGCGTTACAGGTTGGTATCAGAGCTTAGGCTCTAACCTCCTCAGTACGTCCAGAAGGCAAATCAATGGTAAAGAGATTTGCAACTGGAATACATGAGTCTTGGTTATACATTCCAACTGCAAGTGCAGAGTTATCTATTTCTTGACTATCTTTCCTTTGATTTCAAATCCCTCCTCGACTATCTTTTCCTTGGATTCCTGATCTCTCCTATCCTTTCCCCGTTTTGGTTTTATGTTTTGGTTTTATGAAGCCTTATACTATTTTAAGATATGACTAGACTAGAGAGGTAGTGGCTGGTTCAGAAGGAAGCTATTATGTGATCTCTTCGGCCAATTCTATGAAGCTTGGTATTCTCCAGATCGATCTTGATCTGGCTATCTTTCAGAAGACAGCAGTCGGGATTCTTAATTATCGGTCTTCTTTATTATGCTCAGGATTTCCAGGGTTTTCTTTATTACACAGCCACGACATCATCAGTATTCATTTATTTCACAGCCACGACATCATCAGTATTATTCAGCATTATTCTAAAGATTTATTACACAGCCACGACATCATCAGCCGGAAATGCAGAGTATGATTATTATTCAGTTGACTTGAGAGCCCTACCTATAGTGCTTCATATCTTAATTGGTATAAATTCCAGCCTTTGTCCCCTTTGTATTCAATTTGCCCCTTAACGAAATTGCGAGGACGCAATTTTTTGTAAGGTGGGTGGATTGTAATACCCCGTTCCCGGAATACGTACTTAGTTGCGTATTCAGATTTTCCGATCGTATTTTTTCGATTTGTTTCCTGTAATTGTTTTGTATTATGAATTCTTTATATAATTGTTTTGTCTTGGTTTTGGATTCGTGGACTCGGAGTCAGCCTTAGTCTGAACCGAAGGCCCGATTATAGTATATTATTCGATTTGGTCTTTCCGGTGATTAGATTTGACCGATTTTAGTTTTAAATATCATTTTCCATTATTATATATTTTCTATGATTTTCTAGATTTTTCTGGAATTAAAATGAATTTCTTCAAACCGGTGTCGGCCAGTGCCGCTGACCGATTCCCGGATTTTTAATTCACAAACCACTTGGAATTTCTAGAAGGTCCTTTAGGTATTATTTCTTAGAATCACATTTCTTATCTAAATACTTTTTCTGAGGATTTTACGAATTTATGGATATTCCACCGGAGTCGGTAGATAACCGATTCCAGTATTTTTATTTCACAAACAGCTAGGAATTTCTAGATGGTCCTTTAGACTTTAATTCTTAGAATCACATTTTCTACCTACATTCTTTTTCTGAGGATTTTATGATTTTATGAAATTCCTTCGGAGTCGGTAGTTAACTGATTCCAGGATTTTTAGTTTACAATCGGAATTGAAATTCTGAATTCCGCTTTCACTTTATGTCTTAAAATCATATTTTCTTCTTTAATACATTTTCTGGGATTTTTCGGAATTTATCAAAATCCGGCCGACCCGGTGTGGACCGGTATCGGCGGTTGACTTCCGGATTTTTAATTTGAAAACGGGATTTTATTTCTGAAAACCGATTTCATATTATTCCTCAGGATGACGTTTTCTACCTCCGGGTATTTTTGGGGATTTTTCGGAGACAGTCGATTTTTCAACCTTATTATTATATTATTATTTTTTAATCTTTCTTTCTTTCTTTTCCTTTCTTTTCCTTCCTTTTTTCCACCAACTTCCACACACTTCCATTTTCTCCACCTCATCAACAAATATCTCCACCTCACCATCTCCCATCAATCCTTTCTCCTTTTCTTTTCTTTTCTTTTCTTTTTCTTTATTTTTCTTTCTTCCTTCCCTTTATCTTTTCCCTTTTTTCTTTTTCTTTTCTTTTTTCTTTTCTTTTTCTCCTTCTTCTCCCTGGCGCCAACGACAGCCGCACCTCCTCCTCTTCCTTCTTCTTCCCCCAAATTCTCTCCCTCTCTCCCTTCAACTCCTAATCTCTCCCTCAATCCTCTCTCTCTATCTCCTCCTCCTTCTTCTCCACTCCTCAATTTCCCCCATCTCTCTCTCCTCTTCCCGCGAGATCCGGCCACCACCACCATCAACGCCGCCATCTCCGGCCAAGCTCCGCCGCCGCCCAACGACCCCGGCGAGCCCCTTCCCTTCCTTTCCCTTTTTTCTTATTTTTCTTCTCTTTTCTTTTTCCTTTTCCTTTCTTTTCTTTTCCCTCTCTCTCCCTCACTGTTGGGGTGGCCGGCGGCCACCCCTGGCCTGCGCCGGCCACCGAGGGCCGGCGGGCCCCCGTCCCCTTTCCCCCTCTGTCCTCTGGCCGCGCTGCCGCGGCCAGAGTCTGGCCCGGCCAGGGCAGCAGCCCTGGCCGTGGCCTGTTGGAGGGAGGGGGCTGCTGCCCCCTCCCTGTCTCTCCTCTGGGGTGGCCGTGGCCACCCCAGCGCCGGCGCGCCGCCGGCGCTTCGCCGGCGGCCGGCGGCCGTTCCCGGCCAGGGGCTGGAAGCCCCTGGGCCTGTGCAGGGGGCTGCTGCCCCTGCCCTGTTCCGCACTCTCTCTCTCTCTCTCATCTCTCTCTTCTCTCTCTTCTCTCTCATCTCCCTCTCTCTCTCATCTCTCTCTCTTTCTCTTTCTCTCTCTAATTCTTTCTCTCTCTACTTTCTCTCTCTAGACTTTCTCTCTCTAAACCTCTCTTTCTCTCTCTAACTCTTTCTCTCCCCTCTTCTCTCTACATATTTATATCAGGTTTTGTGGCGCATCCCAAACTTCAGTGGATTACGGATATTTCGGTATATTGGTGACTCAGGCGAGTGTTCTCACTCGCTACCCTCTTACTTCTTATTTCATTGATTATGCGCATGTTCTCGATTTAGCTTCATGTATTGTATTTCATGCTTTATATCTTTTATTGCTTTATGCTATGCGTGGCCGACCCTTCGTGGTCGTTGGACTTTGGATTACTGTTATGTTTACACTTGCCCTACTACTACTTCAGACTTGTTAGTTGCATGTTTCCTTTTAACACATGTATATCACCTGACATCTAGAGTGTTATCACCTGACCACCTGACATACTACTATTTGGCTAGACCCTCTTGGTATGACCTGACTTACCCAGACTATTATCAATCTCTTGACATAACTTGCCACCTGATTATTATCAATCTCTTATATGCTTAGTTGCTTGTTAATTATCACCATCCTATCATGCTATCACCTTACACCAGCATGATATACTTGACTTGTGATTATCACCTTTACGGGAACTTTACTTTATTATCCTGTATCATGATCAGTGACTTGTATTCCTGCTTTACATGCAGTGACTTGACTATATAGTATTTATGTACACCCGATTTTCCTGATCATGTCCTGTACCTGTTTTTCCCGTAAAGTGATAATTAAACTAATGAATCCTAAAATGTACCAACTTGTATTGGGTCGGGGGAAACATGCGGATATCGATATGTGTTCGTGTTTACAGTGGCATTAGGTATTGTGCACTCATGTTCCGGTCTGACCTGTGGGCCTCCAGGGGACCGAGGGGAGAGCTGGCTCCCTTATTCCTGTATGATAGGGCATATATAAGCCCCTCCTGTTAGCCTTGCGGCAGGTTCCGTCACCTAGCAACGGAACAATCCTGGGCCGTGGTCCCGGGTATGTACGGGACCCACTGTAAACATAGTTCGTTGATACCCCCGCTTGTTTCCAATAACAACCTCGACTTGCTTATATATGGATGTATGTGAGTTGGCCGTACACCGAGACACATACCTAGATATATGGGTAAGACGAGTAATAATAATAAAGTGTCATAATAACCGGCTCTTTAAGTTGTAAGTAGAGGTATGTGGAATGGGACGCATACCAAAGCCTGCATCTTAAATAGCTATGAATCCGTGATGTGCCTTACCGTATTTGCTTTTCCCGGACTTTATATCGGATTTCATGTTTTATGAGTATTATGTTATAACTACCTGGTAGCTCGGATTGGTTTTGTTCGGATTTCCTGTTTTATGATTCTCATGCCATGTCTATTCTTACCTGCTCTATCCTATCTGCCTCCTGAGTATTTCCTTCTTGATATCATTTGTTATATGCATTATTGTGCTCACCCTGCTTCACCACTTGGTTTTGCTTCACCACTCGCCTGGGGAGTATCATTTGACTCCCTGGATCCACATGTCCAGGTCATGGAGCTAGGAGCGTGTGATCAGAGTGGCGCAGCGGTAGCGTGGATCACCAGCCTACCTTTCAGAGCCATTTCCTTCCAGGCCCCCTGTGTGCCTCTCGAGTTTTCTCGTGAGTGCCCTTCTGTTTATACTTATACTGTCCATGCTCTTTTATACTGTTCATACTTGTACTATCCTTGTATACTTGTATGTGAACTCCCTTTTGTATCGTTCATATATGTGTGTATCTCTTGTATTCCCGCATTTGCGCATATCTGTGATGTTATATTATTGTAATATTCATCACCTCTGGTGATAACTCTGTGATTGTATATATATGTGTTGGAATGTATAATGCACCATTTGCTTCCGTACTCTGATTCTTGTCTGTACTGATGCTTAGCGTATATACGGGAAGGTAATTCGGACTTACGTATATACGTTGCAGTGACGTCCCCGTATCAGTGGAATCGGGGCGTTACATTAAGTTACCTTACTCTGATACCAATTGTTGGGAAATAATTTGTATGCTCTGATACTAATTGTCGAGATTTCAAGAGAGGACGCCCCTACGACCGGATCGACTGGGACGGCGCAGCGGATATGAACCACAGGATCTACTAAGACAACTTGAAGAAGAGAAGAAGAAAATATTCCAAAGTAAATAGAAAGCCAACACGCAATATAACATGGTTTCACTGATCAAACAGATCATGTGCACGTCCACAGGAGAAGGGGGAGAAACTTTATTAAAAATTTGAGAGAGTATATTTACACCTCACGCTGAGAAGTTACAAGCCTTTGATGGCCACCAAGAATAGCGGACCCTTGTGGCTAAGTTCTCTCACGAATTTCTCACATAGATAAATCACACATTTAGGAATTACAAATTTATAGGATTCTCTTGGAATACATTGAAGGCCACCATTAAGGAGTTATTTATAGATCATAGAACTCTCCTAGTCTTAAACAAACTTCTTCAATCAGAATAAAAGAAACTTGAATCCAACTCAAACTAAAAACGCCTTCAATCAGAATAAAGAAAACTTGAATCCAACTCGGACTCAAAATAGATCCAAAAAAGAAAACTGTCAAATCCAACACTAACAAATCTCAAAGCGTATTTACGTCATAATTACGACGTATTCACATCATAATCCTAACACTAACAAACCTCAAAGCGTATTCACGTTGTAATCCTAACACTAACAAACCTCAAAGCGCAGACACTAGACTCTAGAATAGACCTTTTATAATTAATTAGAAAAATGTACAAACAATTTTAATTATTCCCCGCTGGGATCTTTGCAAATTAATTTGTACTTTGTTTATAAGTTGGTTCTGCTTTTGAATAGGTACTTTCTTATGAGGAATTTTAGATAGATAAAAGCATTCATAGTTTTAAATTTTTAAGTACTCATCAAGAATAATTAAATTTGATAACGATTTTGTCAAAAAGATTTGGGATAAGGCCTATGTACGTAATTGATGCATCATAGCTCCGATAGTGGTTGTCCTGTGTACGTCTGTCCCTAGTAAAATCGTGTCATGGCGTAATATGTCTTTTTGCGGCGCCATGTGAATTTATATACCTAGCTCACAAGCGGATGACAAGTTATTGACCACACAACCTTTTAGTGTCTTACCTCATTGTTCCCAGTGGCATTAGATCACATCCTCTTTTTTTTTTTTTTTCGTTTTTTTTTTTAAAAAATCACTCCACATCAATTCAACAGGTGATCACTGAAGAGCAAACTCAAGATCTGATCAGTAATCACGGTGATCAAAATTAAATATAGTATTAAATCTATCGTTGACGGGGCTCGAATTGGAGATTTGCGGGTGAGCAGGACTCTTAACGAAACTAAGACCACCATTCGGCCACATTCGCTGAACGACACTAAATCACATCTAACAATACATATTTTCACTAAGTTATTCATTTTAAAAGTTAAAATGATAGTATTTGCGTTTTAAATATTATTAATAATAGTCCAGCTCAACTCTATTAATTGTTTCATAATCACTTATACACTAAAGATAAATTCAAGGAACGGAGTCAGACGCGGACCAGAAGGACAAGTGCCCACCTTGAAATTTCAAAAGCTCATTTAATTTTTATGTTTCACCAAAATTTTACTAAATCATCTGTATATTTTTTGTATATGATGTTCTTGCTCAACAACTCTGCTGGCCTTTCTCCAAGTAAAATCAGTGATTTCACATCATTTTATACAAGTGTTGCGTTGAAAGAATGTGTAATCTAGTAATTTATTTTCAATGTGTTGGGTGTACTGGCAAATTAGGCAACAGCAGGGTATAAAAATGAATCAAATTATAATATTGCGTGCGTTTATAATTATTCCTCCTCTTAAATTTTGCAACAACATCTTAAGTGATAGGTTCAAATTTAGAGCCTAATATATTCTTGAGGCAAAAAGTTGGTTGTGTTTATGCAGCAAAGAAAGCTAGCTAGTACGTAGTAGAACAACATCCACAATTTGACACCAAAGAATATGGTGGCAAAGTTGGATTTTAAAACACTGGGAATAGATTCTAAACTCTTTGAGAAAAACTCTGCACCCTCCTCCATTTGTTGTTGCAAGGGGACAAGTTGATTGATCTGACTTTGGTTCTAGATGCTCTCCCCTGTAATCCTATTGGTTTTGGATACCTCAAGCATATATAACCAATGATTAATTGAGAACGTTTGCATGATGATCTCTCCATGCACAATATTGATCTATTGTTTTTGTGTGCCATGGCTTAGGCCTTTTTCCATTTTTCTTTTTATGTTTTTATGCATTTTGATATGTAAAGAAAGAGAGTCTCTTCTGTTTTGTATTAAGGCTGTCAATCTAGACTCAGTATTTTTTGAGAAGTCTTTCATTATTTCTGGAAGTGTTGTTCTAGCACATATTGTGATTTCAGGGGAGGTCGTCCTTACAACCGGATCGACTGGGGCGGCGCATCAGAGACTAATCACAGAATCTATTAAGGCAACGTGAAAAACAAACGAAGAAGATATTTTAAAGTAGATAAAAAGCCAACAAACAATATAACGTGGTTCCACCGATTAAACAAATTATGTGTACGTCCATGGGAGAAGGAGGGATAAACTTTATTAAAACTTTGGGTGAGTACAATAAGAATTACTTACACCTCACGCTGAGAAGATTACATGTGACGCCCCGATCCCCCGGGTACGGAGACGTCACTGTGACGTATATACGCAGGTCAGAAATACCCTCACGTATATACGCTAAGCATCAGTACAGGCAGGACTCAGAGTACGGAAGCACAGTGGTAATATACATTCTAACAGAAAAGTACAAGTACATGGTTATCACAGAGAGTGATACAATATTACAGGAATATTACATCACCAGAAAATACAAAAGTACAATACATGAAGAGATATACAAAAGCTGAGAGGTGCTCACGAGCAGCAAGAGGGCCTCGGGAGCCAAACAGGAGAGGAACTGGGAGGAAGAGCTACGGTGATGATCAAGCTTCTGCTGTGCTCTGATCAGTTACAGCCAAGCCACCATGGTTCAGCTCTAGAATCTGGACATGAGAATGTAGGGTTGTCAGATACAACCCCGCGAGTACATATAATAAAGCCAAGTGGCGTGCATATCAGGCACATGTGTACAAAAAATGTGTATCGTGAATATAAGCACATATGAGCATGAAATGAGACAGTAAGTAAAGTAACTACAGGAAAATCAGTTATACAAACCCACATTACCGATCCATGAGATTAGTACGTCGAAAGAATAATCCAAATAAGGAAACCCTCATATATATACCCTACATCTCACGTCACTGTAATCTGAGTTCATATAACCTAACTTTGCCTTCACAATAACATAATAATGAAACAGTATGGAAGCAATCAAGTAAATCCCACAAGATAGCACAGGTATAAGTGGTGAGTAGTGTAAATCAAGAGTATAGCTAATCATATATCAGGAGCATGTTATTATTAAGTTATTAAGACTCATTTGATTTGTATACATCGGTATGTGTCCCATTCCACATACCTCAGCATACAGACCGGAGAGTACGTTATTGAAAACTGATGGAGATCGACGAACCATGCTTAGAATGGGTCCCGTACATACCCGGACAACAATCAAGGAGTATCTGGTACTGAGCCGGAACGTACCGCTAGGTACTGGGACTTATTGTACGCCCGAACAAGAATAGGATGTCACCGCTCCCACAGGAATAGGCCCAAGGGCTTATGGCACAACCGGCAAACAGGGGAGTAGGGGTGCCAGTACACCCCACGAAAGCGCCTGGTAGCCTCCAGGTCAAATCCAAGTATATGGCCGCGCGACACTATAAGACCATCACAAACGTGGAGACTATATCGGTACTCATCAGTTTTCCCCATCCCGGTATAAGTTGTCTAATTATTATAATTTGTCCAGTGATAATGTCCACAGAGTATTCACAGGAACCCTATATCCATGATTATCCAATTATGGAGATCAACAGGAGTATAGTATCAGGAGTCTCCCTTTTTCAGGGGTTCAAGAATACAGGAGTTCAAGAGCACAGGAGTTCAGGAGTACCAAATGTCTGATAACAGTATAATAACCATGTCAAGTCTCCGTAAAAGTGATAATCATGAATATGCAAAGAAATACAGGTGTCAAGTGTAATAGTATCCGGTCAGGTGTCACAATATCAGGTCAAATATGTCAGTACCAGGTGATAGCATGTCAAGTGTCAAGTGTCATATATCAGATATCAGGTGTCAAGTATAACGTAGCAAGTACCAGTGTCAGATATCAAGTGTCGTGGATCAGGTGCCAAGTATGACATGTCAAGTACCGGTGTCAGATATCAATTGTCGTGGATCAGGTGTCAAGTGTAAACATATCAGTGCCGGTGTCCGGTATCATGTGAGTATCAAATGTCAGGTAATCTCCGGTCATGTAACATGGTACAAGAGAACAGTATAGATAAACATTTCAAACTCTTCACAATCATATCTATAACAATAATAATTCAATCTATTTATTAACCATGCGAAGCCGAGTGAAGCGGGAGCGTGTCTAGACATACCTGGTATAATACCGGTTCCACAAATTATAATAACGGTCGACAGGTTCACATAAAACATGCTAATTTTAGAAATCACTCGTATATCATATACCAACTCGCATAATGAGACATCATGTATAAAAATAAGATTATAATTATTAGACATTTAACGATGATAATGAAGCATGAAACAACACAAGAAATGTACTCGCCTAACACCGGAACGATATATCGAGTAAAATCCGGGAAATCAGAGAACACGTGCGAGCAAGCTACTAACCCATATATTAATATAAATATATATATAAATATTAGAGAGAGAATGAGAGAGGAGAGAGAGAGAATTGTTGGAAGGGGGAGAGAGAGTGTGTGTAGGGTATGTTTAAAAGAAGATAAATAAGGAAATAAAGGGGAGGGTATGATGGAAAATATGGAGATGTAATTAGGGGTTAAAGAGGGGGTAGAAATGAAAAAGGGAGAAAAAGGAAAGAATTAAAAGAAAGAAAGAAAAAAAGAAATAAAGAAGAAGAAAGAAAGAAGGAAAGAAGAAAAGGAAAAAGAAAAGGAGGGGGAGATGGCCGGCGGCCGGCCACCCGCCGCGGCCCTGGGGCGGCGGCGCCGCCGCCAGAGGTGGGGGTGGCGCGGCTGCCCCGGGGGGAGTTGGGGGTATTGTTGGTTTGTTGTTGGTGGTGGTGGAGTTGTTGTTGGTGGTGGTAGTGGTGGTTGTGGTGGTTGTTGGAGGTGGTGGGGAGTTGGAGGAGGAGGAGGAGATGATGATGGGGTGATTGGGGTGGAGGAAGTGGTGGAATGGGTGGTGAATTTTGGAGAAGAAGAGGAGAGGAAGTGATGGGTTTATGTTGAAATTTAAGGAGGTGGTTTGTTGGTTGAAGGTAAAGGAGGTAGAGGAGAGGAGAGGGGGTGTGGGGAGGTGGCGCCGGCGACGGCGGCAGTGATGAGGAATTGGGTGATGGTGTTGGTTGTTGGTGGAGAATTGAAATGAAGGAGATAAGGAATGAAAAGAGAATGGAAGGAATTAATAGGGAGAAAGAGTGGGGAGGGGGGAAATGGGAGGAGATTGGGGGGGAGATGGGCTGTTGTTGCAGTCCATCATGCCCTTCTGCTGTGGTGCAGGGCATGGGGAAGGTAAGGGGGAAGAAAAGAAAAGAAAGAAAAAGAAAGAAAAATGGAAAAATAAAGGGAAAGAAAAAAATAGTAAAAAAATAATAAATAAATGTATTATTAAATAATTAAATTAATAAAATATTTTGAAAGTATAAAGTAGAGGAGTGGAGAAGGAAAAAGCAAGAAAGTAAAGGACGGTAAATAATATTATTATTTAATAGGGTAAAATTTGACTGTTTCAGAAACGTTTCAAAAAATTCTCAAAAATAGTAAATATTATATTAAGATGCCTGGTGAAATTGAATTTAAGAATTAAATTCAGTTTTCAAATTAAAAATCCTAGAATATTCTGGCGGTATCGGCCGACACCAGAATCGGTCAAATTTTGATAAATTAAGAAAAATCTCAAAAAAAATTTAAATAGAAAATGAAATTCTAAGAAGTAACGTGAAAGTCATTTCTAAAAATTCAATTCCGATTGAAAACTAAAAATCTGGGAATCGATCAGCGATAACGATCGATACCGGTTTTGGAGATTTTGCAAAATAATTCTGAAAAATTTCAGAAAATCTTGAAAAATCTAAAATATTAGAAAACAGTGTTTGAAACTAAAATCGGTCAAATCTGACTACCAAAAATATCAAATCGGGCGGTATGCCGGTATCGGGTTCCCGACCCAAGTCAGGGCTGACTTTAAGACTGAGAATCCAGATCCGATACCCAAAAACAAAAGCAATCACAACTCAAAAACAAATACAGAGAGAAAATTGAAATAATACAGTAAAAAAAATTAGGACACATATCTGGGTACGTATCCCGGGAACAGGGTGCTACATTACAAGTCCTTGATGGTCGTCAAGAACAACGAGCCCTTGTGGCTAAGCTTCTCTCATGAATCTCTCACCTAGATGAGTTATACCCTTAGGAATTACAAATTCATAGGATTCACTTGGAATACTTTAAATGCCACTCCTAGGGAGTTATTTATAAATCATAGAACTCTCATAATCCTAAACAAACTGCATTAATCAGAATAAAGAAAACTTGAATCCAAGTCGGTCTCAAAATAGATCCAGAAAAAGAAACTATCATATCCGACATTAATCAACCTTCACGATGTATTCACGTTATAATCCTAACAATATCCCTCTTAACTTGAATACGTCCAAGTCCGAAAATAGCCACCATACTCCATGTGCTCGTATCCACGCACAATTAAACAAACTTGACTTCATCTCCATCTCACTTTCTCTTCTCCATAACCCCCTCATGGGGTTCACAACTTGATTAGGTCGAATAAGTTCAGGCCTAGCCTGAACATTATTACCCAATGGTCTCCTTGATCTACACACGATTTTTGAGAATTTGCTCCACCATAGGAGTAACGATCTAGATTACCTTGTTGCACGCCTAGTCCCAATCTCTATTCGGGGTACAACTGAACATCCGACCTCGAATCCACTATACTCTCTGATTGTTTCACAACCACCGTTTTCGAAGCCGAGGATATCTGTAATCCACTAACTGTAAATTTGAATTTCGCAACATATACATATTGTCGACACGTTCGGCCTGAAACTTCACATGGGCCTCTTTGGAGACTTTCATAAGATCACCTATAGAACTCAAACTGAACCCTTCTCTATGTAGGGCTCCAAGAGATATGAGATTATACCTTGATTCGGGAACATGACGAACGCCTTGAAGAGTAGTGATGCATCTATTATGAGACCGAAACTGGATTGTTCCTTCGCCAATCACCTTGCTTGTAGCAGAATTCTTTATGAAGATTTCTCCCCCTTGAACTAAAGTGTATGAAGAGAATATCTTCCTGTTGGAATTATATGCTATGAACATCAAAATCTATGACCCATCTATCTTCGTTACCAACTGATCTGTCTGTAACAGATAGAACTTCGCACTGTTCTTCATCTCCTCCAACTAGTTCAGTGATATTAGCATCTGGTTGTTTCTTCTTTCGAAGCCAACACTCAGATCTAATGTGCCCCTTCTTGTGACAATAGTTGTACGTCAAATTCTTGTGTTTGAGTTCCCCGTGGAACTTTCATTATTACTTTTCTCTCTTGAATAATGAACTTGCTCGAAATCATCATGATGAGACTCACCCGTTAACTAGGGTGTCAATTTGAGCTGATGCTCCTTGACCTCATTGACATTGGTTGTTGACTTGCCTCCATAGATAATAGCTTTCATAAACCTCTTATATGAATAAGGTAAAGAACATAGTAATAGAAGTGTTTGATCCTCATCTTCTATCTTAACCTCTATCTTATCTAAATCATTGATACTAGAGAAAAATTCTGTAATGTGAGACTTGATAGGTGTACCTTCATGCATACGGAGAAGAAAGAGTCGCTGCTCCAGAATCAACCGATCCGCCAACGACTTCTTCAGGTAGTGATCCTGAAGTCGCTCTCACAATGAGGATACTGTTTTCTCTATAAAAAACTGATCCAATATTTCGTGTGCCAAGTAAAGCTGAATAACCGTCAAGGCTTTCTTATCTAACTCCTGCCAAGTTTCTTCCTTCATGTCTTTTGGCTTTTCTCTCTTCCAAGTAGTTCTTTTTTCAACTCACTCTGGGTAAGAATGGTGTTTATCTTATTCTGCCACCTGCTGAAATTGATAACGTCATTGAACTTTTAAATATCGAATTTGATCGCAGATATCTTCAAGTTACCTTCCTTTGATACTAATTGATGTAATTTCAGGGGAGGATGCTCACACAACCAGATCGACTGGGGCGGTGCAGCGAAAACAAACCATAAGATCTCCTAAGGCAACGTGAAGAAGAGAAGAAGAAGATATTTCAAAGTGGATAATAAGCCAACAAACAATATAACGTGGTTCCACCAATCAAGCAGATCGCGTGTACGTCCACGGGAGAAGGGGGAGAAACTTTATTAAAACTTTGAGAGAGTACAATAAGAATTACTTATACCTCACACTGAGAAGATTACAAGTCCTTGATGGTCGCCAAGAACAGCGAACCCTTGTGACAAACTTCTCTCACGAATCTCTCACCTAGATGAATTACACCTTTAGAAATTACAAATTCATAAGATCCTCTTGGAATACATTAAAGGCCATCTCTAAAGGGTTATTTATAGACCATAAAATTCTTCTAGTTCTAAACAAACTCCAACAATCAGAATAAAGGAAACTTGAATTCAAATCGGACTCAAAACAGATCATGAAAAAAAACTGCCAGATCCGACATTAATCAACCTACATGACGTATTCACGTCATAATCCTAATAGCACAGTGATAAAATCTCTTTACAGTAGACAAAATGTCTGCTATTCAAATCCCGCTTGCATCGGTTTACAACTTATATTAAAAAAAAAATTCTTTATTTCTCATTAACAAAAGGAGTGATCATAGTTCACTTTTTTCCTAAGAAAAGGCAAAAAAATATTGATCTATTGCAATCTGTGGGAAGGTTCTCTTACACTTAATTACAGTACTCTGACTACCTGAACAAGTAAACCCTGATCCCATTGCTCTTCCCATAACTATCAGAGGGCCACTGTGATTACCAGAGAACAGTACAGCGATTCAGCGGAGAGCTAGTTAATCCTAAACAAACAATCAAGCATATGTGTGACTTAAATTTAGGTCTGTTTGGTTCTCAAAAGAGGCATAAAAAGTGAAAGAAATTCATTAAGAGAGCTCTAAAATGAAAACATAGAAGAATCATGTCTCTTCATAAAGCTCAAGTTTCTGTTTGCATTTTTTCTGAGATAAGAAGATCTCTCTTCGTCTCCTTCTACAATATTTATTATTTGTTTTTCAGGGGAAGAAAAAATATCTATTTGCACTTGTAAGTTGTAATTGAAGTCACCTTTACAGATAAGCCCAAACACCTTCTAAAGCCCACTTGAATGGGATGAAATTAGTAGTTATAGTATTATATATCCATGTACAACAGGAACTTGCATGCTTGTTATAGTATTTATTAATTTGCATGTTGTTAAATCAGTGGAAGAAATTTAAAAATTATATATTATATTGATAAAGGCAATATTCGAATATATAGCAATTACAATTACATGATAAGAAAATATTTACTCTTATATAATTAGTATTATAAAATCTTAATACTATTCTTGAACACCCCCTCTCAAACTCACAATAGATAGAAAATTGTGAGTTTATATGAAAAAAGATGTCAAAAATAAAATTCATGAGTTTGAAAATAAAAAGTAAAAAAATATCTTTTGAAAAATCTGTAAGTTGACGACTATTCCGCATGACGCTCTTTGAAGATTGATCAGCATAAAACCTATATTTGAAACACCTCCTCGCAAACACACGATACATAGAACATCGAGAGTTTGGATGAGTGTGGAAGACGAGAAAGAGATGCTACATAGTTGAATGTCTTGTGAAGAAGGAAAATTAGAGATAAATTTTAATTTTTTAGAGTGATTAATTTTAATCGTTAAGAAAGCACTTTATAAAGATTAACCTAAGTCTCTTTCGCATGGTGCAAGGTGGACTTTGAGCCTCTAAGTCTCTTTAGAATGCATAAGGCGGATTCCAAAAATCCATGGAGCCTCTTTGTAACGCCCCGATCCCGCGGGTATGAAGACGTTATTGCGACGTATATAGTAGGTCGAAAATACTCTCACATGTATACGCTAAGTATCAGTACAGGTAAGAATCAGAGTGCGGAAGCATGAGAGTAATATACATTCCAACATATGAGTAGAACTGTAAAGTTATCACAGGATGTGATATTACAATAATATTACATCACTGATAGGCACAATTGCGAGAATACGATGAGATATACAATGATGAATAGTACAAAAGGAGACTCAAAATCATATAGAAAATCTCAAAAGTCGAACAAAGGGTCTGGAAGGATAGGGCCTCAGACGGTCTACCGATGATACATGCTTCGCTGCACATCTCTGATCAGCAATCGGGAGAATCTACAAGCTCCAAGCTTCGAGATCTGGACATAAGGATCCAGAGGAGTTAGAATCTTTCTTTCCTTTTCAGTCTCCTCTGTCCTCTCTCTCTCTCGCCTACTCTCACGCCTTCACCACTAATCTCTATCTCCATGTCTCTGTTACCTTCCATTGTTCCAGTCCTCTCTTCTCATGCGAGCCCCACCAATGACTCTTCTCCTCCTCCACCACGACCTCCATCACATACTTCATCTCCACCACCTTCACCAGCACCCGCTGATGAGTCATTCTTATCGTCCTCATTCTCAGGCTCTCCTAGTCCCCCTCCTACCAGGACCCACCATATGGTCACCAGAACACAGGATAACACCAGAACACCAAAAGTCTGGCTAGCCGTCTAGTACCCCATGCCTACCTGTTACATGGCCGACTTGGCCACCACTCATGTTGAACCCACATGTTTTACGAAAGCTTCTAAAGATCCCAAGTGGTGCCAGGTAATGGACACTGAGATGAATGCCTTACTGAAGAACAAAACCTAATCTCTTGTGCCATACCACCCTACCATGAATCTGGTTGGCTGCAAATGAGTTTTCAAGTTTAAATATAAAATTGATGGTTCTATTGACAGGTATAAGGCCCTCCTGGTGGCCAAGAGTTTTCATCAACAGCCAGGATTAGACTATGGTGAGACATTTGGTCATCAAACCGATCACTGTCCGTATCATGTGCAGTCTGACCGTCTCCAAAAGGCTGGTCTATTCGACAGTTGGATGTGAATAATGCATTTTTGCAGGGTTTTCTTACTAAAACGGTCTACATGGAACAATTTTTGGGGTTCATAAATCCCGCTCGTCCCAATCATGTATGCAAGCTTCACCGCAGTATTTATGGCCTCAAATCGGCTCCACGGGCCTGATTTTCTCGCCTCAGCATTTATCTAGTCACAATGGGCTTTGTGGTCTCCAAGTCCGACACGTCTCTCTTCCTCTGACAGGTTGGAACAAATCTTCTTCTGGTTCTTATCTATGTGGACGACTTAATCATCACAGGCAATAACTCACGGTCTGTCACTCGTCTTATTCAAGAACTTGGCCGGGAGTTCTAATTAAAAGATCTCGGCCCACTACACTATTTCTTGGGCGTGGAGTGACACCATACACCCTCAGGTCTCTTTCTCTCTCAACAGAAGTACATCTGTGACTTGTTTCTTCGACTCAAGATGAATGGTGTCAAGTCTGTCAACTTGCCTATGACTACTTCCTGTAAGCTCTCCAAGGTTGTTAGCAAGCCTTTCTCTGACCCCTTTGTCTACCGAAGTAATGTTGAGGCTCTACAATACCTAAGCTTTATCAGACCCGATATTGCCTTCTCGGTGAATAAGGTCGCTTAATTCATGCAAGCTCCAACAGATGAGCATTGGAGAGCCGAAAAAACGGATTCTCCTTTACCTCAAATCTACCATTCAACATGGCCTTTTTCTCTCTTTTTATTCTTCTGTATATCTTACTGTGTACACCGATACAGATTGGGCAGGGTCGATCGATGATCGAAAATCCACTTGTAGCACCCCGTTCCCAGGATACGTACCCAGATACATGTCTCGATTTTTTCGACCGTATTGTTTCAATTTTCTTTCAGTATTTGTTTTTGGGTTGTGATTGCTTATGTTTTTTTTTTGTATCGGATCTGAATTCTCAGTCTTAGAGTCAACCCTGACCTGAACCGGGAACCCAATACCAGCGTACTGCCCGATCTAACCTTTCTGATAATCCAATTTGACCAATTTTAGTTTCAAATACTGTTTTTCAATATTTTAGATTTTTCATGATTTTTTGGAATTTTTCAAAATTATTTTGCAAACTCTCCAAAACTGGTGACGATTGGTATCGCTGACTGATTCTCGGATTTTTAGTTTTCAAACGGAGTTGAATTTTTAAAAACAGCTTTCACATTACTTCTTACAATCTTATTTTCAATCTAAATATATTTTTTTGAGATTTTTGTAAATTTATCAAAATTGGACCGATTTTGTTGTCGACCGGTATTGCCGGAAGATTTTAGGATTTTTAATTTGAAAATTAGATTGAATTTCTTGAATCCTATTTTATCAGACATCTTAAAATAATATTTGCTATTTTTGAGAATTTTTCGGAGCATTTTTGAAACAGTCAAATTTTACCCTATTTAAATAATAATATTATTTTCCGTTCTTTTCTTTTCTTATTTTTTCCTTCTCCACTCCTCTACTTTATACTCCCAGGATATTCTATTAATTTAATTATTTAATAATATATTTACTTATTAATTTTTTTCTTTTTTCCCTTTTTTCTTATTTTTCCTTTTCCCGTCTTTTCTTTTCTTTCTTTTTCTTCTTTTCTTTTTCTTCTCCATGCCCTGCTCCCCACACCCATGCCGACCACTCCTTGCCGACAGTAGCACCAGTGGCTACAACATCAGCCCACCATCACCCCCATTCCTTCTCCTATTTTCTCCCTCTCCTTCTCCTCCTTTTAATCTCCTTTATTTCTTCCCTTTCTCCTTCTCCATCATCTCCTATTTCATTTTCCCACCAAACATCCTCACCTAACTCCTTGAACCGTCGCCTCCACCACCATGGTTGCCACCGCCCCCGCCCTAGCCGCCGGCTTCGCCCCCCAACTCCCCACTTCCCTTCCCCACTTCCATCATCTTCAAATTCCATCTCCTTTTCTCCAATTTCAACAAAACCCATCACTCCTTCTTCCTCCTCTTTTTCAAAATTCACCACCAAAACCCTCAATTCCTCCATTTCAATCACTCCACCACCATCTCTTCATCCTCCTCCAACTCTCCAACACCACCAACCACCACCAACCACCACCATCAACCACCACCAACCCCACCTCCTTCAACAACAAACAACAACAACAACAACTTTAACCAAACTCCATCCCCTCCTCCCCCGGGCCCAGGCGCTCCACCCCCACCACCTCCGGCGGCGCCGCCGCCTCCCCAGGTGGCCGGCCACAACCCCCTTCCCCTCTCCCTCCTCCTTTCCTTCTTTCTTTTCTTCTTCCTTTCTTTCTTTTATTCCTTTCTTTTTCCCTTCTTTCCAATTTACCCTTCCCCTTATTTCATAATTCCCCCAACTTATCCACACACACTCTCTCTTTCTCTCACCTACAACTTTCTCTCTCTTCGCCTCCTCTCTCTAACAAATTCTCCTCTCTCTCTCTCCTCTCTCTCTCTCCTCTCTCATTCTCTCTCTAATATTTATTATATATATATATATATTAATATATGGATTAGTAGCATGCTCGCACGTGTTAGCGAACTTCCCGAATTTTAACTCGGTATTGTGTTCCAGTTTTAGGCAAGTACAGTCTCTCTTGAACAAGCATCTATTTTATATTGAGCGAGTACTTTTCTTTTGTTACTTCGTGCATTGTTAATGCTACTCTAACTTTTACTACCTGATACACCGTTATGCGAGTACAGTTTCTCTTGAACAAGCATCTATTTTATTTTGGGTCAGTACTTTTCTTGGGTTGCTTTATGCCTTATTAATGCTACTCTGGCTTTTACAACATGATACATCATTATGCGAGTTTATATATGATATGCGATGGATTTTCTAAAATTTGCATGATTATATGAATACTTGTTGGCCGTTACTATAATTCATATTATACTTGTTGACTCTCACCGACATATAAATTACCTGACCCTGACATGTTATCACTTGACACCCGATACTTGACACTGGATATCTGACACAGGTACTTGACGTGTTATTACTTGACACTTGATCCCTGACACTTGATACCTGACACCGATATTTGACATGTTATTACTTGACATTTGATGCCTGACACTTGATATCTGACACCGGTACTTGACATGTTATCACTTGACACCTGATACCTGACATCTGATATATGACACTTGATAATTGACATGCTATTACTCACTTGATATACTATCACCTGGTACTAGTACATTTGACCTGATATTGTGACACCTGACTGGATACTATTACACCTGACACATGTATTACTTTGCATATTCATAATTATCACTTTTACGAGGACTTGACATAATTAATATTTTGTTATCAGACATTTGGTACCCCTGAACTCCTGTGCTCCTGAACTCCTATATACTTGAACCCCTGAAAAAGGGAGACTCCTGATACTATACTCATGTTGATCCCCGTAATTGGATAACCATGAATATAGGATTATTGTGAATACCCTATTGACAATCTGTAATAATTGAACAACTTACATCGAGATGGGGAAAACTGATGAGTACCGATATAGTCTCCATGTTTATAATGGTCTTATAGTGTTGCGTGGCCATATACTTGGATTCGACCTAGAGGCCACCAGGTGTTTCCGTGGGGTGTACTGGCACCCCTACTTCCCTGCCTGCCGGTTGTGCCATAAGCCTCTGGGCCTATTCCTGTGGGAGCGATGACATCTTATTCCTGTTCGGGCGTACAATAAGTCCTGGTACCTAGCGGTACGTTCCGGCTCAGTACCGGATACTCCTTGACCGTTGCCCCGGGCATGTACGGGACCCATTCTAAGCATGATTCATCAATCTCTATTAGTTTATAATAACTTACTCTCCGGTCGGTATGCTGAGGTGTGTGGAATGGGACACATGCCGATATATACATATCAAATGAGTCTTAATAACATAATAACAACATGCTCTGATATCTGACCAGCTATACACTTGATCTATACTTGGTAGACCTGTGATACAATACATTATCCTGCTCACCTTTTACATTATTCTGTTATTGTGAAGGCAAATTCAGATTATATAAACACAGATTACAGTGACGTGAGGTATAGGGTATATATATGAGGATTTTCTTGTTTGCATTATTCCTTCGATGTACTAATCTCACAGATCGGTAATGTGGGCTTGTATAATTGGTTTTCCTGTAGTTATTTTACTGTCTCATTTCATATTCATATGTGTTTATATTCACGATACACCTTTCCTGTACACGTGTGTCTGATATGCACGCCACTTGGCTTCATCATATGTACTCGCGGGATTGCATCTGACAACCCTGGATCCTCATGTCCAGATCCTAGAGCCTGGATCATGGTGGCCTTGCTGTAGCCGATCAGAGTGCGCAGCGGATCTTCCTGTGGCGATCAGAGTGGCGCAGCAGAAGCTTGGACATCACCGTAGCTCTTCCTCCCAGCTCTTATCCTGATTGGCTCTCGAGGCCCCTCTGCTGCTCGTGAGCACTTCTCAGCTTTTATATATCTCTTCGTATATTGTACTTTTATATTTCCTGGTGATGTAATATTCCTGTAATATTGTATCACTCTCTGTGATAACCATGTACTTGTACTTTTCTGTTGGAATATATATTACCACTGTGCTTCCGCACTCTGATTCTTATCTGTACTGATGCTTAGCGTATATACATGAGGTATTTCCGACCTGCGTATATACGTCACAATGACGTCTCCGTACCCGCCGGATCAGAGCGTCACACCACCAGTGGCTATTGTGTCTTTCTTAGTACAAATCTCATTTCTTGGAGCTCGAAGAAGTAGTGCACTGTTGCACGATCTAGCACTGAGGCAGAGTATAAGGGCGTGGCTAATGCTGCAGCAGAGGTCGTTTAGTTGCAGTCATTATTTCGTGAGTTTGGAGTTTCGCAATCTCCCCCAATAGTTCTCCGTGACAATCTCGGTGCAACATATCTCTTGATCAATCCTAAAAGTCACTTACGCTCCAAACATGTTGAGTTCGACATTCATTTTGTGCGAAACTATGTTGCCAATGGAGTCCTGGATGTTCGGTTTGTCAGCACTAAAAACCAACTAGCAGACATCCTTATTAAGCCTTTGAGCTTATTAAGGCTTTCTATGCTGAAGAAAAATCTCTCGCTTCTTTCGAACCCGCTTTGCTTGCCGGGGGGTGTTAGAGATATCAATGACAACACGTGACTCATGTGAAACATGTAATCCATGTGAAAGAAACCCCTCATGAAATCAACCAGAACTTAAAATCTCTCCATGATTATAGGAACACATGGGATTCATGCACCATGTGTTTCTCATTCTCTCTCTCTCTCTCAGTTAATGTTTCCTATTGTTTCTCCTAAATCAGTGTAAACATGTGACCAATATGTGTATATATATACAACCAAGAACCATAACTAATGGTATCTTGTCATTGCACAAATAAGTGTTCTTCTCCTTTTTCTTTATCTGGCACCTTGTTATGATAGTATATAAATGTTTTCTATTAAATCCAACGGAATAAGAAGATTGGCTACGCCATTTGTATCAAAAAGAAAAAATAGAATAAGAAGATACTCTGCTAATTTCAATCGAATAAAAGGATTTTTGTTAAGAAATAAATCAATAGCATTAGGGTATTTTGTGTAGTTTACTGTTCCTTTTATTTCAACAGGGCCATCTTGGGTTTTTTTTTTTGGGAAAAAAGTTCTTAGACTTATATTATAGCGCAAATGGATGAAGGAACCTCACCATAGTAGAGAAAAGAAACTCAAACTTTGATGAGAGAGAGTGAAAACGTCTTGTACACACCTATAAATCACAATAATAGTCTCCACGAGACTACTAGTAGGTTCTATGCGCAATCTTCATTTGCCGTGAATGAGTCCTCACAAACAATTAGTCGAGCCTAGTAGCCTCCGTATGTTGTGAAGTCAAACCGTTGTGTATTACTCTCTTCATACACCATGTAAATTTAATTAGAAAAAACTCTTTGGATAAAGAGATTCAAAGCCGCGACCTTTCAAGATAGAAAATAGAAAGTGTAATGGTACTTTAACAATGCTCATTTGGCTGTCACTTTGATTTATTAAATAGGCTGGAATTGCTGTTTCATTTGGGTGCTTGATTTGTTTGACAAGGGTTATCAACATTGAGGAGGTTTTGAATGCAGAATCATTGGCCAAGGCTCAGCACACACTGAATGCACCTGCCGGGAATTCAGGCCAGGTGGTGTTAGCATACAGTGAATGCACCTGCCTGGGATTGAGGCCAGGTGGTGTTAGTGCGGAGTGAGTGCACCTGCCCGGTATTGAGGCCTTGGGCCCACCAACCAAAACACTTTCTTCTTTACTGAAGTGGGTTGGTCGGTGGGGCCAAGGCCCAGCCCCCGTCTATAACCCTACCCATATCTACATGTGATGATGGTAAGCTCATCTCATTAAAATTTAGATTATTATGAATTTAAGACTTTGGAGGGGGGTAAAAAAGAGGAAAAAAATGAAGACTTCTGAATTATCAAAATTCCTTCTCATAAATAACATGTGTGTTTTGCTGAATCATCACTCACTCAGTCTACTTTCTTCTGAAGCCAAAGTTCTGTTGGAAAAAAAAAATGCAGCAACTTGTAAAAAGTCTGCATGCTTACAAATAACGAGAAGGAAAATAGATTCATATAACTTTTCCACACAAAATAGAAACAAATAAGTAAGATATTAAAAGGAAAAGTTCATGGAGGAAGACGTGAAAAGTTTATAAAAGGCTCAAGTGGCAAAGGCTTTGTATCCTTACACATCAATTTGTGCCCAAGTGGTCTCGCTCATTCTACAACAAGTCTGTTTTTTAGATATTTACATGTCTCATCGAAAGTTACTTGTCATCAACCTAACAAAATTTCTATCCTTACTAAGTACAGTAAAGTACAACTAGTACAAGTACAAGTGAGCAGTTAACAAGTTAAAATTGTGAGAAAATTCTAAGTGATTATTTTCATATCAGTATCTAAAATTTTTGGTAATTTTATTTTCACTCTTGAGAGCACTATATTTCATTTCGACAATTAAATTCTCTGCGGTATTCATTTTTCAAAGAAAAAGTGAAGTATATTCACTAGTTTCATTAAAGAGAATATAATGAAACAGAATATGAAAAGCAAGTCTGCGCAAAAGGGGTGCTTTCAAAATTTGGTCCATCAACCTCAAAAATCGCCAAACTAAAAATACGAGCGTATACGCAAATATGGTATAAGCTTATTATACTTGTTTTGTACTGATATCAAAAAAGATACTCAGATATGCCCATTCGAAAAGGAATTCACATACACTGAGAAGAATGAAAAATTCGATGGTGACTGACCGAGTGACAAAAAGAGGACTGTGGCTCCATCCCAAGCCCTTGTCACTATCCCAAACAATGAGTTGTCAACAATTCCATAATTAGGTCAACCTCATGCGTTACTCCCAGATTCCCACCTTCAAACCAAGAAGTGAAATCAAACCACACTTATCTTGAGAAACAGGAGATCCCTCAAAAATGTACTTTACAGATCACCTTCTAACTTGCAATAATTCGCACTGATTATAAGCTCTAAAGTCAAGGCTGCCATGAGAAGCGAGAGCCATTACCATCTCTTCAATCCCTTTCTCCATTTTCAGCTCCTGCTCAAAAGTAGTCTCTCATACATACATGGTCCATTCATGAATATTCTTCATCCGACCACCAACTCATTCGCTTGAGACAGAGATCAGTTCTTCCAGACACTTCAAGTACTAGTCATGGGCTCTGCACCAGCTGAGCCAAGCTCTACTGCATAGCTCCATTGGCCGCGCATTGAGTCAGACTCGAATGGGCATTAATATAGTCAAGACTTTTGGTCTCCTTACAATGAATCTGGAGAAATCTTTTAGGCTGGATTCATTGAATCTGGACAAGCCATTGGACTTCCCTCATTAAGAGATGAAAACTTTTGATGGAAAAATCATCTAGAGGGGAGGGTGAATAGGTGATAATGTTAATTTAATACGGAATGTAATAATTTAAGTAAACAATCAAAACAGTCAACTCAAAATAAGAAGTGAGGCCAGATTCCTAATCAAGGGCTTTAGAACTTCTCCTCTTAATTTCTATAAATAAGAGTTGAGGTGCGCAATTGCCTTCTTACTTATATGAGAAAAAAAATCGATAGTTTAATAATCAATAACAATATAGTAACACAAACTCAATATGATAGTAAGAATAAAAATAGTAAGTATGAGCACAAGTAGAACAATGAAAATAGAAGTAAGAATAAGTGACAAGGCAATCGCAAATATAAGTCGTTTGTTTCGAGATTCGATCAATTTCCTCTACGCCCCCGCCTTCACCACGTGGAGGATTTCACTATCCACTAAGAATCATCACAAAGGTACCACAAGTACAAGGTCTGCACAAGACCTGAAGTGCACAACTTCAACCTTCAATCCCTATACAAGAGGTAGTATTAAGCCAATAAAGTTTACAAGCTCTTTGCAACTACAAAGGTCACAAACTTTCTTTTTACAACTTACTAGAGTTTTGAGTGGAGAAATGAAACTCAAGAAGTTTGTGAAAGAAAAATCAGTTGAGAAAATTGAACTTGAAAGCTTAAATCTTGCTGAAAATGATTTGGAATTGAAAGCTCTTGAAATTTGAAAGCAAAAAATTGATATTTTTTATAAATCTTTGATTTCAAAAACTTGTATTAAAACTTGTTTTAAACTTCAACTACAATAACCCATATATATAGGTAGTAGGTAAATATCATTAAAGATCTAAACCAGTCATTAAAATACTGTTGAAATCCTAATAAATTGAAATATACTCGTTTGGGAATAAGACAAAATAATTTGAATAGAGAAAATTCAGTTTTATTTGAATTTTGGCCTAAATGGTACAGTAGAGCTGTCGAAAGTCAGAGACAAAAGAAACATAAGATTTTTAAAATGTTTTTGAAATAATTTTTGCATAAAACTTGTATAGGGTATCTTGTGCAAGTGTGTTCTTGAGCATCAATTCAGCACCAAAAGTTAAACACTCTAAGTTCTTATAAAGGGTTATACTCTCTTCAAGTTTTCATCAAGAGGGCTTCTCCAAAATTTTATACTTTGATCGTCTGAATTTGAATCCCTTCCTTGAATCAACTTGATCACTTCAAAATCTTCCTTTTGAGGAAAAAAGAAACTAAATCTTTTCTCTTGAACCTTATAAGCTTAAACACTAGAACTTGATTAGTACCAAATGACTTCATGTGATTTGTAATCATCAAATAAAATCGGGGATTGTACCCTTGGGCCAATAATCTCTCCCTTTTTGATGATGACAAAACACATGAGTTATTTAAAATAAATGAGATAAACAGTTTGAAAAGCTCTCACTAAAATTATGCTTATATATGAAGTTTGTACATAACTAAAAGATATAGCTATAATAAACAAGTCACATGCATATAAATATACACTATGAATAAAAGGACAAACTAAACTAGAAAAGGAATGGTTGTTCATCACCATAGGCCATCAAAGACACTTGCAATGGCGAAGCAGTCTTGAAGCTATCAGATTCACTTGGATTACAAACACATCAGAGAAAAGTAAACGAAAACAAAAGTAAAGAAAAAAAAGAAACTTCGATTCGATTCAAATAACAATAAAAGAAAAGACTTACTTACACCGGTGTCACCCTCAGTACAAGCTTTCTCTCATTCCTCTATGAAACTCTCATCTCCTCTCAGTTACATAAATAAAATAAAAATTACATAAAAGAAAAAAGAAGAACCTAGGTTAAACCTATACAAGAATCTATTCTACTCTCTGCTTGATCCATCTCTGCACCTCTGATGGGCGGGGTATTTATAGCATAGAAATTGATAATAAAATGAGTTGAAAGATAGGGAGAGCTGGCTATTTCTGAATTTGAATCCTCCCTTTATCTCCAAACTTGATTTGATATGGATATTCAATTATGATCTGTAGCTTGTTGGCGTGTTGATTGCTGATTATAACTTATCACATGATAGAATTAGAAACAGTGATCAATATAAAAGTTGTAGCCCTTTAAGTCTTCTTTCCGGATCATCTTGAATCATCAGATTTGAGTTTTGGTAGCGAAACTTATGATTCAAATACTAAAATATATTCAGTCTGAATCTGAGTCAAAATTGCTTCATCTCATCCGTTGATCTTCTCTCTATCTATTTATCCTTTTGGATTTTGAATTTGGACTCTGTGTTTGATGTTATCTTCAGTTGATCTTTAGCTAACCAAAATAAATTTATAAAAATCTGAATTTTACCGGTTTTCATTTGGTGTTATCTTTCTGATTTGCTCTGATCTTCACCTGAACATTTGCCCCAATTCTTGATTTATTTTAGATGTGGTGATATCCTCATAGATCTTTAAGTTAACCGAATTGATTCACCAAAATCTGATTTTAACTGATTGGATCTGGGATCATCCTCAGCTAACCAAATAGATCCAGTTAAATCTGATTTTAACTAGTATTTTTTTGGTTTAATCCTCTTTCTCTCCATGATTATTTTCTGCAAAATAGATATTTAAGACAAAAAAAATTGCAGATTTATTACACGATAAATGTAGGAGTGTAATGAAAAAAATGCAAAATATGTGTACGATCACACCCCCACTCCTATCTTTTGCTCATCCTCGAGCAAAATAACGAAACTAAATCAAAGATTATTAGACCACTTTCGCAGATCACGCAATTGCACTAAACATGTACAACAAGCCGTTAAACCTCTAGGTTTCCCCTACAGGACGAGTTTTGTCTCGTGAGGGTTTTCAGTGGATTATATCCACAAAATTCATAAAGAGAGAGAGGAACATAGTATTAGCATTTTGAAAACACATTTTGAAAGAGAAGAATATTTGAAGTATTATGTAAGAATTAAGTAATCTATAAGTTATAGGAAAATCAAATTTTTCATTCCTAAACTTAGTCTTTATTCAAAAACTTGTTATCAATCAAGACAAGAAGTCAAACTGTATTTCTCATCTAGTCTATTATTTTACCCTAAGTTATATGCACCTTTGTGACCGTGAAATTTTGACTCGGGATTCTTTAACTCTAACTCTTATGCCTTATTTTTTCTTTTATTTTTTTGTGTGTTATTCCTTAGTTCTATTAGATTTTCTAATCTGCCCATGTAACGAGTCTTTAATCGGTGACTTCCAAACCAAACGGTTTTAGGGCGCCGGGTGAGAAAACACACCAAAGACTTAAGGGCTCGAGCAAATAAGGCCACAAAACAAAAGATTTTATTATATGAACCGCTTTTAGGCGTGAATACTTATACTTTATGAGGCACAAATATCCAGCTTAATCAAAGAATTTTTGATATATTATACATATTTTTTTTCTTTTTTTTAATAAGGCATGAGAATCTTTGTTTTTGACCTAAGTATGTAAATGTATAGAGCATGCATATTTCATCAAGGTAAAAATCAAGACTAAATTATTTTTTCAAATTTTCTTCCTAACCCTAAAAATCAAACAAATAATCTTATTTTGACCAAGTATAAGAAATTCTAATTATGATTCTCCTATTCCTTAAAATTAACTTAATTTCTTACAAAAAATATGACAAAATATTGCTCTCTTTTCAAAAAGTTTTTTTTTAAAGAAAGAAAAAATGTTAATTTTTTATTTTAAATAAAAAGAAAATATATGTTATGTTAGAACTCTTCCCCATATCTATCTCATGCATTGTCCTCAATGTATGAATGAATGCTTAAATGCATGAAAAAGAAGAAAGGAAAGGATAATGTTACCTCAAGGTGGTGGTTCCGGAGGTGGTCGGATTGGGCCAAGCGTTGCTACCCAATCAAAATAATATGGTGGTTTACAGAACCCACCTTTATTAACCTCTTTTCTATTTACATATTTACAGTCCCAAATATGAATAGGATCATGAAAGATCCTATCATGAAACTTATTCCCTTTACATGATCAGTCTTGAAAAATCATCGCAGAGTCACCATGGTGTATTCCTATATCCAACAAAAGAATGTGACTTGGTGGAATGGTTGACTTGGGCTCAAGAATAATAGGTTTAGGAATCAATACTAACTCAGAAAAATCAACTTTGAGTTCGAGAGTCAGTTTTGGTTTAAGAGTTGAGTTCAAATTTAAGAATTGAAATTCACATTCTTTTCTCATCAATGGAATGTGACTATCTAAAATTGGTGATTCAATTTCTAAATTTATGGGTATGAGAATAAATGTTGGCTTAGAAAATTGGTTCAAATTGGGTAAGAATAACGGAGTCAATATAGATTCGAAGATGGGACTGAATCACAAAGTTGGGGATCGAGTTCACATTCATAATCAAGTTCAATCTCATTAAAATGAAAACTTGCCAATTCATCAATGGGTTGATAATGGTCAAGTTCAAGATTTTGTGGTGAAATTGAATCTTGGTCAAAGTCTTCAAGATACCATGATTCTTGGTTTTCATCAATATGGTTAGAAGTGTCAGGAATAGTTAAAGATTGGGTAGGGAGAATTTTCTTATTCATACGTATGTTTTCCAATCGATTAAGTCTTGCTTCATCATATCGAGTGGATCACTTTGAAATTGAATCATGAATTCCATACTCTTTTCTAAGTCGGTATGTTTTTCTTGAAAAATAGAGTAAGGGTCTGTGATTTGAAAATTTTGACGGGATTTTGAGTCTTCTAGAATTTGAATTCGTCGCTCAAGCTTTTCTAAGGCTTCCATCCTCTTTTCCTAGTCAATTGATTCTTCTAATGGTTGCTCAGGAGAAGGAGTATAAGAATCTGGGTGTTGGTAAGGTGGTTGACAATATGACTCGGGGAGTTGTATCCCCATTGGCTCTGTGAAGAGTAGTGATGATTATTCCAGTCTTGTTCATAGTATTGAGACTGAGGCATGTATTGATTCGGATAAGACCAATCCGGCACACTAGGTTGGTTAAAGTTATGATATATCGGGTTGGTAATATCTGAAAAGAAGGTTGGGGTGTAACATGGATTACCATTAAAATTGGAAAAATTATTGTTATAAGTCATATCACACAAGAAATGTTAAAAACAAACAAATAAAATTAAACAAATAAACAAATAAAAAGAAAAATCTAACCTAAGTTAGGGTAGACCTTACACCTAGACGACTCCTAACTGGTTAGACTGTCCACGAGGGTATATTGCCGAATCTCACCACAAGTTAATCAGCGAGGTAGGGGCAAGATTGGTGGGAGGTATCCGTGCTTAAAAGCAACGAGCCTAATTAAGTCAAACCATCAGCATTCGGGGTTTCGCCCCTCAATCCCCAACCTTTGACACCGATTTGGTATGAGTCAAATTCTAATCAACTTTTCTCTTAGGTCAGTCTCCTATTGAGTACGAGATGTCCCTAGAGTCAACGTCTACTCGGTTTTAGTTAGGCTTAAGTTAGTGAGTGAGGATATTATTTGTGGGTTAAGGGAGGGTAATGACTTTCTCACCTTATCTTGTTTATAGGACAAGCTCTTAATTCAGTTTAGTGCAGTGTACAAGTATATAGATTAAGTAACACTCAAGCAATATTTCATACAAGAATGAACCTTATACTAAATGCTATGCACGCATACTTTCACTCCAGCACTCTTCAACAGTAAATAGAGAACGAAATAAACACGTGCCTAAATGCAAAGTCTAAACCGTTTTTAGCATTTACAATCAACCTTTTACTGTTGAATTAGAAATGTATGTACAGTGAGTTAAACAAGAAAATAAATAGCTATAGATATTTAAACCTTGCAATTCAGTTTGCAAAAAATACATGTTAGTAGTTCACTCAGATTGCCATGGAATGTAGAAACTCTGAGGGCTTCTGATCTCTGCTTTCTTGAGCAGAGTCCATGACCACTTATATGTCCACTGCAGCAAAAATTTTCTTGTTGTTAAACCTGTACACCAAGAACAGAGAAGAAAGTTAATCAATAAATTAAACAAAAGAGTTACTTACCGTCCCTCCCCGACAACGGCGCCAAAATTTGATCGAGTATGAACCTGCACACAGAAAATAATAGTTTAGAAATTAAGATTGAAATGTGCAAGGTACTCAATACTACCGCTATAGCAGGAGGCTGTGCGGTCGTGATCCATAAGGAGGGACTAGCGATAAAAGCGTTTAAGTAAGTTCGTTACTTTTTGAGTTTACTTGATAATGGTTAAAGTTCTTCTCTTGTTCTTTAAAAGAAAAAGAAAATAAAATTATGTTAATTTGTGAAGGTGATAAATAGAAAGAGATGATGATTTTGGAGAATAGAAAACTAAGTTAAAGAAAGAAATAGAAAGAATGAATAAAAAAGTTAGGAGATGGTGGTGATCTAAACTAAAGGATTAAAAGAAAGAAACTAAAAATTCTTACTTACCTCTTCAATGCTCATATACCTTAGATCCGTCGCTATGACTTACCTAGTCTTTGAAGGCGATCAAGCATGGCGTGTAGGATCTTCTCCGTTCTCAATCTACACTATGAATAAAAGGATAAACTAAACTAATAAAGGAATGATTGTTCATCACCATAGGCCATCAAAGACACTTGCAATGACGAAGCAGTCTCGAAACTATCAGATTTACTTGGATTACAAACACATCAGAGGAAAGTAAACGAAAACAAGAGTAAAGAAGAAAAAGAAACTTCGATTCGATTCAAATAACAATGAAAGAAAAGACTTACTGACACCGGTGTCATCCTAAGTACAAGCTTGCTCTCATTCCTCCATGAAACTCTCCTCTCCTCTCAGTTACATAAATAAAATAAAAATTATATAAAAGAAAAAAGAAGAACCTAGGTTAAACCTATACAAGAATTTATTCTACTCTCTGCTTGATCCATCTCTGTACCTCTGATGTGTGGGGTATTTATAGCATAGAAATGGATAAGCAAATGAGGTGAAAGATAGGGAGAGCTGGTTATTTCTGAATTTGAATCCTCCCCTTAGCTCCAAATTTGATTTGTTATGGATATTTAATTCTGATCTGCAGCTTATTGGCGTGTTGATTGCTGAATATAACTTATCAAATGATAGAATTAGAAATAGTGATCAACATAAAAGTTGTAGCCCTTTAAGTTTTCTTTCTGTATCATCTTGAGTCATCAGATTTGAGTTTCGGTAGCGAAAGTTATGATTCAAATACTAAAATATATTCAGTCTGAATCTGAGTTAAAATTGCTTCATCTTATTTGTTGATCTTTTCTCTATCCATTTATCCCTTTGGATTTTGAATTTGGACTCTGTATTTGACGTAATCTTAGTTGATCTTTAGCTAACCAAAATGGATTTATAAAAATCTGAATTTTACCGATTTTCATTTGGTGTTATCTTTCTGATTTGCTCTGATCTTCAGCTAAACATTTGTCCCAATCCTTGATTTGCTCTAGATATGGTGATATCCTCATAGATCTTTAAGTTAACCGAATTGATTCGCAAAATCTGATTTTAACTGATCGGATCTGGGATCATTTTCAGCTAACCAAATAGATTCAGTTAAATTTGATTTTAACTAGTATTTATTTGGTTTAATCCTCTTTATCTTCATGATTATCTTCTGCAAAATAGATATTTAAGATAAGAAAATTAGCAAATTTATTACACGATAAATATAGGAGTGTAATGAAAAGAATGCAAATATGTACCATTTGTGATTTTAATAAACTTAGTGACCATGTCATTAATAGTATCATTTTCATTCATAGAAAAATTTTCATATTGGGAATACAAGAGATTTATTTTAGCTCTCTTCACTTGTGATGTCCCTTCATGAATAACAATTAAGTGCGACCAAATCTCATGGGCGAATTTGCAATGAATGACCCTAGCAATGTCATCATCATTCAATGCTTGAAGTAACGCATAGTGTGCCTTAGTATTAGTATCAAACTCTTCAGTGGAAACATCGGACCAAGTGTTCTCATCACCATCAGGTTTGGTCTTGTAACTCGACTTCCTAAAGAATGCAAAAATACAGCCATCTTATGGGAAAGTTAAGGTCATCAAACTTGGGAGGGGACTTGATGCTATCAGTCATGGACGCAAGTGTGTATGATAAACAAGTAATATAAATGAGTGATTAGCAAGAGGATCTCTCTGAGGTGGTTAAACCAAAATCTAAACTCCAAAGCTCTGATACCAATTGAAAATCACCTAGAGGGGGGTAATAGATGATAATATTAATCTAATGCGGAACGCAACAATTTAAGCAAACAATAAAAATGATCAACTCAAAATAAGAAGTGAAGTCAAATTCCCAATCAAGGAATTCAGAACTTCTCTTTTTAATTTCTCTAAATAAGAGTTGAGGTGCACAATTGTCTTCTTACTTATATGAGAAAAAATCGATAGTCCAACAGTCAGTCGCAATGTGATAACACAAACTCAATATGATAGCAAGAATAAAAATAGTAAGTATGAGCATAAGTAGAACAATGAAAATAGAAGTAAGAATAAGAGATAAGGCAATCACAAACACAAGTCATTTGTTTTGAGGTTCGAGCAACTTGCTCTACGTCCTCGCCTTCGCCGCGTGAAGGATTTTACTATCCACTAAAGATCACCACAAAGGTACTACACCTACAAGGTCTGCACAAGACCCGGAGTACACAACTCCAACCATCAATCCTCTACACAAGAGGTAACACTAAGCCAATGAAGTTTACAAGCTCTTGGCAATCACAAAGGAGTGTTGCTGAATTCCCCGTGAAGGGCTCTGGACAAACTCCTCCAGATTCCCCTTGAATGGGTTGAGGTGCCGCGTTGGCTCTTTTGGTTAAATACAAGTGTTAGTCAACAAACCCAAGCAAGTATACAATATGAGCACAATGAATATATCAAGCATATAAAGATAGACAATAAAGCATGCAAGATATAAATGAGACAAAGAGAGAGAGTGTGAGCAATCGCAAACACAAGGGTATGTTTCGAGGTTCGAGCACACTTGCTCTACATTCCCGCCTTCGACACACGAAGGATTTTCACTATGCAAGATCTCAATGGATCTCTCCTCGGTGCCGCAACACCTACAAGCCCTTGGACTCCCTAGTCCCGTACACACGCAAGCTCACTAGCTCGCCGAGGCCGCACCTTAAATAAAGAGTTCGCACCCGAACCCTAAACAACCACGAGCACACTTGCCCGTCTCCTCAAAGAACAAAGAAAAGATCTTTGGTGATCTAAACACTTTGATCACCAATAAAAACTCTCACTACAACACTCCTATAAGACGAATAGCTCAATGGATGCTCAAGTGTTTGTGTGAGAAAACAAGGAAGGAATCTTTGGTGAAAAACTTAAGAAAATCTCTTTTACACTCTTGATGAACTCTCCTTTTAATTGGAAGTATTGGCTCTAATTTTGTGGAGAAAAACCTCTGGAATGAATGGGAAAAACTGGCTCTAAGAGTCTCCAAAATCTTAGCTCAAAACAATGACCAAACCCTCAAATTTATAGGCCAGAAAAATATAGCCGTTGGGGTCTGTCAGAGTTACCGGTCGACCCGTGCGGTCGACCGCCAACGGTCAGAAATCTGACTGTTGGAGCCACGGTCGACCGCCTGGGTCGACCGACCCACTAGAGCTGAGAGTCTAACTCTCTGTCGGTCGACCCGTACGGTCGGCCGAACTTTCCAGAGAGCAGAGCTCTCTGGAGCGGTCGACCGGCACGGTCGGCCGTCCTCTAGTACACAAAGGAGTGCACATCTGTGCACGTCGGTCGACCGGTCCGGTCGGCCGACTCCAGGATTAGTCGACTTATAAAGGAAGCAAGTCGACTTAACTGAAGCCTGAAACAGTTTTCTGGGATTAAAAAGTTAGTCTTTTTGGCTCAAATAAAATCCCATAAAATACTTAAAAATCTACAAAAATAGTTTAACCAATATACTTTGATATACAAACATGCTTGCACAAAATCAAGGTATGTTATAAAAGATTGGACTATTTTTGTAACTAGGAAATATTTGGCTCATGATAAAAACTGTATTTTCCAAAAACATGTTTTCTAAACTTTATTTTTCCAAAACATCTTCAAATACAAAAACAAGATATTATAATTCATTTTAAGGCATAGTGTGTATGGATATGATCCACTACACAATCAAGATGAAATATCTATGTTTTTGGCATTAAGCTCTAAACTTAGTTTTGGTTAAAAGATAAGTATATGAGAAACACCAAAAATCACTTGAAATACTATTTTGTAAAACAAAATTATCAAGAGTGTGTGTGCATGGTATACTTGAGCAATCCACCAACTACTCTATCCTTTACATATTATCTAAAACAAAAACAAAATCTTATACCTAGACACAAGTCTTCATCTTCTTGAAGTCTTCACTTGAAGGCTTCTCATCTTCTTGACTTGGTCCAAGCTTGATCCAAAAGCTCCTTGGATCACACCGTGCTAGCTTCAAATCTTGACATTTTATCCTTTGTTGAGTTATGCACCTACTAAGATCTTGATAATGAATCTGTCACTAATTAAACACAAGATCATTAGTAAACATAACTTCATGAGTTGATCATCATCAAAACTAGGGTGATAGGCCTTTGGGCCAACACCACAAAGGTCAAAAACTTTCTCTTTACAACTTTTTGGAGATTTGAGTGGAGAAATGAAGCTCAAGAAGTTTGTGAGAGAAAATCACTTAAGAAAATTGAATTTGAGAGCTTAAAATTTGCTGAGAATGATTTGAAATTGAGAACTCTTGAAACTTGAAACTTGAAAGTAAAATTTTGGTTTTTCTTTAAAATATTTGATTTCAAAAACTTGTATTAAAACTTGTTTCAAACTTCTCCTACAATGACCTATATAAAAGCAGTAGCTAAATATCATTAAAGATCTAAATCAGTTATTAAAACACTGATAAAGTCCTAATAAAATAAAATATACCCGTTTGGGAATAAGAAAAAACAGTTTGAATAGAGAAAACTCAATTTTATTTATAGTTTGGCCTAAACGTACAGTAGAGCTGTCGAAAGCTCTATAGAGCTGTCGAAAGTCAGAGACAAAAAAAACATGGGATGTTGAAATGTTTTTGAAACAATTTTTGTATGAAACTTATATAGGGTATCTTGTGCAAGTGTGTCTGAATCTTGAGCATCAATTCAACACTAAAACTTAAACACTATAAGTTCTTACAAAGGGTTATACTCTCTTCAAGTTCAAATCAAGAGGGTTTCTCTAAAATTTCATGTTTTGATTGTCCGAACTTGAATCCTTTTCTTAAATTAACTTGATCACTTCAAAAATTTTCTTTTGAGAAAGAATGAAATTAAATCTTTTCTCTTGAACCCTGAAAACTTAAACACTAAAACTTGATTAGTACCAAATGACTTCATGTGTTTGTGATCATCAAAATAAAATCGAGATTGCACCTTTGGGCTAACAGACCCTTGGGTTGGATTCCATGAATTTGGCAAGTCCCTTAAACTTTCCTCATTAAGAAATGGATACTCTTAAGCTGGATTCATTGAACCTGGAGAATTCTTGGATTGCACTCATTAAATGTGACTCTTGAGCTAGGTTTATTTAATCTGAACAAGTCTCTTGGGCTACCCTCATTAAGGGAGGATGATCTTAGGCTGGTACAAGAGTCCTATAAGCTCTTGAGCTTATTTGTATCATCACCAAGATAACCAAAATGACAAAGAGAATTAGTTAGTTTCAAAAGAGTGCAGTTTTCAATTACAAGTAGTGTGTCCAAACCGTCAATAGAGCCATGTATTGTGTCAGATCGAGGATATCACTTGCTTAATCAGATCGTTGAGATCACCAGATAATCTAGTTGATCCACACTAGAGTTCTTCAACTATTATTCATGGGACAATTTTGGTTTTGGGATCCTTATACCGGAGTAGATATTACTTCCAGCACAGCGTTTAGGAACGCACAATAGTTCAACTGAAAAGTTTTTTTTTTAATTTCTAATTTCAAGAAAAGTCTACTTCTCTAGTCTATATTTTCATTTGTTCTAACATAAATTTCCAGTTTGACAAGTATTTTGACAGGATTCAAACAGACAGCTATTGTGACTGTAGCGTATCAATGAGGGAAATATTATGGCTCCACCACAATCAGTTAGGTCGAAAAAGTTATATCCCTTGATCCCTCAATAGTACATCACATTCCAAAAGTTTCCCACTAATTATAAGCTCCAGGCTACTATAAACACCACTAGGCATCTCCCTCCATCTCTCTCAGCGATCCATTCTCAACTCCACAGAGAGTGCAAGAGCAGCCCCATACATGGTCCATGCAAGAATCTTTATCCTTCCACCGACTTTCTCTCGCTAGAGATAGAGAGCTCTCAGAGCTCTCCCAAACACTTCAACCACTAACTTAATTGCTCTCAATAGCCATTGAGAGCTCTCAGAGTTCTCCCAAACACTTCAGAGTTCTCCCAAACACTTCAAGCAGTCATGGGCTCTGCACCAACTTATCAGACAGGCTCTGCAACAGAGCTTGCCCGGAATCGGCCTGAACCAGTCTTCTCGGTGCTCAACGCAGCCGAACCGCCATCTCTGTGGTGCAAGCTCACTGCATCAGTCAGGAGTGCAGTTTCTCCTTGTGGGAAAAAGTCCTCCTCTTCCCTTCTCCAACGCATTGTCTCAGCCATTCATGGCCAATTTCCGATCCTCTGTTGGGGACGGAAGTACGATTTGAAGTCTTTTCGAAGAGATCTATTGGCCGGTTTAACTATTGCTAGCCTTGGGATTCCACAAGTAATGCAATGAGCTCTTTCTTTGATCAGCAATAATTCTCCTTGATAAGGCCTTAATTTTAACCATGTTTGATATGTTTCTGCTGCAGAGCATTGGGTATGCTAATTTGGCGAAGCTCGATCCTCAGTATGGCCTTTGTATGTGCACATCTAATTTGAACTCGTGACAATCATAGAGTTCAGTTATACACTTAATTCTCAATTCTGTATTTCCCTTCTTTTCTTCTTCTTGTTCTAATTAGATACTAGTGTGGTGCCACCACTTATCTATGCTGTAATGGGGAGTTCAAACGAGATAGCGATTGGTCCAGTTGCTGCTGTATCTCTTCTTCTATCCTCCATGGTTCAGAAAGTGGTAGATCCATCAGTTGATCCAACTGCCTACAGAAAGATTATTTTCACTGTAACATTTTTCACGGGCTTGTTTCAATCTGCCTTTGGATTTCTCAGGTGTCTTTCTGTTTCCTAATTTTCTAAAATTTTGAGGATTGTTTGTAATTGCTTCTACAATGATCTCCTCGTCTTTAACTGTTATTTGTCTGCCAGGTTGGGATTCTTAGTGGACTTCCTCTCTCATGCTGCCATTGTTGGCTTCATGGGGGGCGCGGCTGTTGTCATTGGTTTCCAGCAGCTGAAAGGACTACTTGGGATATCTCACTTCACTAACAATACTGATGTGGTTTCTGTCATCAGGGCTGTTTGGTCTGCATTGCATGAATCTGTAAGCTCTCTGAAATCCAAAACCTGAAAATGAAATCACATGAATTGTTTTGGTGCATTTAGCATGAAAGATCTGAGCAGTGTGGTGTCTGGACTAATAGAAGAGTGGAGTGACCTACTGAAAAAACCCATCTACAATCTTTTCCCCAAAAACACTCCAAAACTTTGAAAACACCGGTTAACAATCGTAAGCTTTTATACCCAATTCTTTTTCAGTCTAAATCCAGTTGCAGTGGCCAAGACGACTATATGTTTCAGTCTAATTCCTAGTCCTAATTTAAGATAATGTAATTTCAGCGATCGTTTACATTGCCAATAAGCATTCACTATTAATATTCAGGAACTAGGCAGATTGTTTTTTGTTAAGATGACGGTATTATTGAGTTTATGTAACAAAATAGCCGAATCCGCTATTAGTCATTCCATCTAAAAATCAGGCCCAACCCGCGAATAAGTTCGGGGCATGGCTCTGATACCAATTGAAGGACTTGGGGCACCATCCCAAAAGACTAGCCTTTTAGATAGAGTTGCCCAAATCCTTATATACCCAAGACCATCCCCACATCTAGGCGATGTGGGACTATTTGTTCGACCCAAATCCCAACATTTACTTCAAGAAAAAAAAACATTTATTAACATTTTAGTTATTTCATTCAAACATGTGAGTTTCGGTTAAATTAAGTATTCGAGACTCTTTAAGCCCAACCTAATGTTTTGAGTTTTGTTAATGACAGTGGCACCCCGAAAATTTTCTGCTTGGATGCTCCTTCCTCATATTTATACTGATCACCAGATTTATAGTAAGAACCATTTCCCCCTCGTTCTGATACTCGTCATTTCTGCATATTTCGTTCCATAATGAAATCATTGATATATCTATTTTTACAGGGAAGGAGAAACAAAAAACTGTTCTGGTTACCTACCATTTCTCCTCTTATCTCAGTTCTTCTGTCCACTCTTCTGGTCTTTCTGACAAAAGCAGACAGACATGGTGTTAAAACTATACAACGCGTTAAAGGTGGGCTGAACCCAAGCTCAGCCAGCCAATTACAGTTCACTGGGCCGCATACGGGGGAATCTGCAAAGATTGGCTTGATTTGTGCAATCGTAGCTCTTGCAGTTAGTCTAACAAGTTGATGTAAATGTTAGATCAGCAAACTGTATATTCAATTTAATTTCGATGAAAAATAATTTCAGGAGGCTGTTGCTGCCGGTCGGTCATTCGCCACAATTAGAGGATACCAAATTGATGGAAATAAAGAAATGGTGGCTATGGGCTTCACGAACATTGCTGGGTCTCTATCCTCTTGTTATGTTGCTACAGGTAAACATATTTGTTGAGAGCTTGTTCATGTAATTATTATTCCCATGATTCAGTTTCTCATATGTAGCATTATATATTGTAATACCATATACTTTATTAAATTTTTCTGTCAGCAAGTAAAATTATTAAGATGTATAAGAAGTTGATCATAGTGATTTTAAATCCATGAACAGAACTCCATATAGCCTTTAAATATTTCTTTCCTTTCCTTTCCTTTTCTTTTCATTTATTTGGTAATCATATAGCCTATTATAGATTATGTCCATACATTTTTATGTTCTCCCCAATATACCAGCTACTAAAGTCTAATGTCTAATAAATTCATAATTGATCTTGAATTATCTATCTTATCTTCTTGTCACAACTCTTAAGTCCTAAGGAAAGTAATTATGAAATTAGACTAGTATATAACCATACTAGCATTCATTTTTTTTATACTAGTGTACACAGTCATTCTTCACAACTTTATAATAGTTTGTAATCATCTGTGAAGTTCAATACTGGCTTATAATCATCTGAAGACTTTTATTATATAATCAATTTATGCAATGACAACAAATAAGAACATAATCTTCTTTACGGCATTTGGCTTTAATTCTGATCAGACCATCTGATTGACTGCAGAACTGCGTTTGCAGGTTCTTTCTCTCGATCTGCAGTAAATTTCAGTGCAGGATGTAGAACACCAATGTCAAATATAGTCATGGCTGTTGCGGTACTTATATCCTTGGAGCTCCTCACAAAACTATTGTACTACACTCCTTTTTCCATTCTCGCATCCATTATCCTTTCAGCTCTTCCGAATCTCATCGACATAAATGAAGCTTGCAACATATGGAAAGTTGACAAGATGGACTTCCTTGTTTGTATTGGAGCATTCTTCGGTGTGTTGTTCGGATCAGTAGAGATTGGTCTTTTTGCGGCGGTGAGATGATTAGGCTGCTAGATCTCTTTTCATTTAGATATACAGATCTGACTAAAAGACCTTCCAATTTAGTAAGAGTTTGTGTTTTCACTGAAAAGAACTTCCAATTCTGCAGATAATCATCTCTTTTGCCAGGATCATGTTGAGTTCAATGAGATCACGCGTTGAAATTCTGGGAAGAATCCCAGGAACTGACATCTTTTGCAGCAATAAACACTATCCAATGGCCACAAGAACATCATCATTGCAAATAATTCGTATCGACTCCCCCTTCCTCTGCTTCATGAACGCTAATTTCATCAAAGCAAGGTATAAACACAAACAACATATTGCATATCTTCAGTCCAAAGGTTCCTAGCCTTCACTCTTTAAACATGTATGCTTGTACTTTGCTTAGGATTACAAGGTGGGTTGCAGAAGAAGAGAAGTCAATAGAGGAGAAAGGTGAAGAAAGAAACCAATCCTTAGTCCTCGACATGTCAAGTAAACTCCCCAGTCAAAAAACACTAACAATCTCTAAATTCTTTTAAACTAAACTAATTACTAAACCGAAGACATTGGTTTTTCCAGGGGTGATGAACATAGACACTACAGGAATTGCTGGGCTTGAAAATATTCATAAGAACCTGGCCTCTGTGGGTATTCAGGTATAACCCTCCAAAATTCAAAATGGGTTTGTTAGTGGACTCTTGATTGATTCTAATCTGTCCTGATTGCAGCTAGCTATAGCCAATCCTGGGTGGCAAGTGATTCACAAGATGAAGCTATCAAAGCTTGTGGAGAAGATTGGAGTTCAATGGATCTTTCTCACTGTTGGGGAAGCAGTGGAAGCTTGCCTTAGCCACAAGGACAATGAAAGTGGTTATGCTTGTTAATTTAAGGCAAATTGGTATGCGTGTGTTATGTAATCAAAGTTATCCTCTGTATTGTATCAAAAAATGTGAGCTTGCTACTGTATGTTGACAATGGTGTGTGCGCAATAAGACCCATATTCTAATATTTTATAATAATAATAATAATTATTATTATTATTGTTATTATTGGGTTTGGTTGTTTTTATATATAAATGAGGTATATGTACCTCAGCGTCAGCTGCGAGACTCTCTCAGTTGGCACTGTGGTCCTAAAAAATTTCAGATATTCTCAGTTTAATTAGCACTGCGACTATAATAACAGTTTAAATGCTGACATTGGAACACCAAAAAGGTACCATTTTTCTCCCATTTTGACTTCGAAATTTAGAATAGCTTTTGTTTTGTATTTTGGTTCAGCAAGTCTATTTCTTTTATTTGGAGCATCTTGGTCTAATTTTTGGCAATCACTTGTTCATAAGTTCTTTTTCTCAATTTGGAAATCAGATAGTATCTCATAAATGCAATGTAATGCTGGCTAGCTGTACAACTGAAAAATGAGTAATGTATTAAATCAATTTGCACCTCCGTAAGACCTAAAACTTAAACTATGAGAATTGCAATTGTTGGATCTCGGGTCAATAAGACCTAAAGCTTAAACTATGAGAATTGCAAGTTAGATCTCGGGTAAAATTGATCACAGTATATAAACTCATTAATTGTTCATACGTTCATAATTTTGGTTATTGGAACCAGAGTAAGAGAAATATCGTGGTTATCGGAACCAGAGTAAGAGAAATATCGTGCATTCACAAATGACATATGGGTATGTTTTGGTTATTTGTAGAGTAAGAGAAATCACCAGCTAGTCATCTGGCATCAAGAAAAATGAGCATTAATGGTTCATGCATTTATGATCTGAGCATCTTGTCTGCATAAACAGTTAAGGATCACAAAGCTTGAGAACACCGGATCTTTGAGCAATTTTTTTGGCACAAGAATCTGGCCCTGGTTCCATTTTGAGTCATTAAAGTGCTGTTCGAATCCAAGAGAACCATCACTTGGCTCCTTTTAAGGCCACTCTGTCAATAACATTAGGAATTTCCTGTGATTGACGGCAAACTACCTTAAGTTCTTTCATGCAAGTAAGAAGCATCTATGGTTTGTTAGCAGCACTACCAGATGAACATGGTTTTTCACAATTTTCTCCAACAACCACCATTGCTATGCTATTTTCATGTCCATCCCAATGTCTTTCAACTGCCCACATATCAAACAATGAGTTTCCAACTTCCATGAACGCTAGTTTCTCATGAATCACAAAATCAAAGATTGGAACTAAATTTTAGAACACTAGTTTCTCATCAACCCCTTCAAGACATTAACTAAAATAATGTATTGGATTATAGTATAGTGTCAGATTGGAACTAACTTAATTTTAGAACACTAGTTTCTCATCAATCCCAACAAGACATTAACTAAAATAATATATTGGATTATAGTATAGTGTCAGGTTGGAACTAACTTAATTTAGAGCACTAATTTCTCATCAATCCCATCAGGACATTAACTAAAGTAATATATTGGATTATAGTATAGTTGGAATAAAGATATTAATAAAAGAAATAAGAAATATTCTCACATTATTTTAGCTTGGACTTTGATATCTTAGTCATTCTTACAGGTACTTCCATAAAACCACAACCTGGTTTCTATTGGAAAAACTTTCTTCTTTCTTGACAATATGTGCATACAAAATTTACTTATACATACTCACTCTTTTTGGCAGACACGTCTTAATCATACTGATGGGGACACCTGAGCTTCACTTTTTATTGATTTCAGTGTATTTGTTAGTGTATTTAATTGTATTTTTTTTTGTATTTGCATGTATTTCAATTGTGTGTAGTGGTGATAGTTATGACCATCATGGGTAGTAGGTAGTTGTTAGTGTAGCCTATATGTGACTTGGTTGTGTACTTGTTAACGATGAATGAAAAATGAAGAAATCTAAAAAACTACTATGCATGTGTTCCTCTTCTCTTCGTTGTTACTCTCCCTCCCCCTCTCTGTTTGAAATTCTTTTGTCTGCTAGTGTTTTATCTCTTTCTCTGATCTCTCTGTTCTTTTGTCTTTTTATCTGCCTCTTCTCTGCTTCCCTCTTTTTCTTCTCTTGAATGAAATGGAAATGTCAAATCGATTGCCTGCTAAATGCCTTCCCCTCTCTCTTTTTCCTCTCTAAGCCCTTTCCCTTCTCCCTTTACCCTCTACAAAACCTATCAACAGTAGACCCCAACAGTGCCCTGCTCTCCCCTGTCGGATCCCTCTCCAGTAGCAACATAGCAGCAGCAATGCATTAACAACAAGAGCAAAACCAGCAGCAAAGTAGAAACAGAGGCAATACTTGCCCTCTCCTGCCTCCTCCGTTGAACATTAGCAGAAGCAGAAGCTAAACCGGCAACAAAGTAGTTGAAGCAGCAGAATTAGCAGCATAAACAGTAGCTGCAATATACAGCAGTGGTGTAGCATCAGGATAACATCACGGTTGTACTCCTCCAAGTCTCCCACTTGCGTCCGCATTAGTTCTTCTATCTAAACAATACATGTTCGATGAACGCTTCAACCATGAGTTCAGTAACAGTATAACAATATTTAACAACAATAGATCTACATCAGTGAGTCTTATTTCAGCAACTGAGTTAATAGTTGATTACATCACTTGATTTATCTCTGAAATAATATTATTATTATTTGCTGCCCACTATATGGTGAGATGTGTGATTCTGCAAATCTTGTGATAGCTTATTATTGATATTGAGATTAGAACTTACCATGCAAAATATAAGTATTGTAATTAGAGTTAACTGAAATTAGAAATGTTCAAACCAAACATGCAATACTTTGTTAAAACTATCTGTTTGACAATGTTAGTTTTGAATTGCTTTCCTGCCGAAAATCTTTCTATTTGATGAAACGTAGAGAGTTTGATTATAACACTTATTCTCTACATGACACGCACACACCGTTTCACATCAGTTTAGTATCAGAGCACAAGGTTTAGGCAAGAATATCTTACATTATATTACAAAAACTAAAAAAAATCTTTTCTTTAGGCATTTGCCTAGGAAAATTTATTTTTTCCTTTCTTTTGCATAAAAAATAACAATTAAAAGAAAAGAGGTTAGGGAATCCCAAACTACTAATGTGGACACCCAAATCTTTCAAAATCTAGATGAAGTTTTAAGTCGCTTGAATAGTTTGGGATAAGCATTCAAGTCCACCTCATATCAATACCCATACCAAGTTAATGTAACAGCACTAGCATAGAAGATGGACACCAAATACAAAAGCGTTACTTGTAACGCTAAAGATTAAAACGCTATAAGAGACTTATCCACACTTTATCCTGCAATCTAGTATTACAATTGTCAAGATTATGGGCATGTTGTGACCAACTGTCCAAGTCCATTCAAAGTCGCCAAAGTTAAGGAACTACCTGTAATAAATCTAGAGCTTTTCCTCCTTTACGCCGATCCCTACTGTCGTCGTCTGCTCTGGTCATCAACCTCTTTCTCCTCTACACCGATACCAAGTCTAATCAGAGTTGTCATTGATAAATTGCATATAACAAACACGGAGTCTGACTCTGAAGAATTCATTTATCAGCTGGAAGAACTTGAAGACTATGTCTCTGACGAACAAATCCAAGGTGATGATATTGAGGAGTCTAGTACTCAAATTCCTCCTGATGCCACTACAGTGATTATAGAGCTTATTGAAATCACCCCTGTGACTACAGAGTTTACTGATGACTCACCTAAAGACAGTACTTTGAGTTCCCCCAAGCTCACCCATGTGATTACGGAGATTACTGAAGTCTTTCATGAAACCCTCCCGGATAAACTACAATCGATGTGTGATATCCAACACGTCATTGACCTAGTCCCAGAAGCTAGTCTTCCCAACTTGCCACACCATAGGATGGATCATCTCATGCACATTAGACTTAAAGGGCAAGTTGATGAATTGTCACTAGAGATCCGACAATATTGTTTTGTCCCAATAAATATTCATTTCTATGAGAACAAGTTCTGGAGCTATATCGTGACAAAGAATGTGGGTATGATCAAGGATGTTATCATCTATGATCGATCTATATCCAAAAATTTTTAGGATGCAGTTATTGGAGAATATAACGCTTTACAGATTATCAACTCTTTTTTCATTACTGTTAAATTTAATGGTGCATCTCCTCTACATTTACCTGTCTGCATGACTTTCATCTTCATTGTCAAAACATGTAAGCTGTCACATACTTTTATAATCATTCCTTTGATAATCCCTTTTGATCGAGGTCGTGTATATTGTTGATCTGATGATCCAAATGCCTAAAACTTTAATGTCCAATAGGGAGTCAAAAGTTCATTAGCTATCTTTTGGCAGATTCCTTTTGCAATGATAGGCACTAAATTATGTTCTCTATTGTACTTCATTCTGAGTCGGCATTTTAGGCCTAAATATATGAGTTTGCACTTCACTCTATAGTTTTTGTATCCTTTTTGTGACAAGACAGTGCTAAAATGGACAAGTGACTCAAAAGTGTTTGACTAATGTCATTGTGTGTAATATCTTTAGGAAAGACATCAACAAGTTTCGTAATTACTAGGGTGACTTGGGAGAAATCAAGATACTAGACTCTACGTTGTCATCAACTAGTTCTTCATCAACTTGGTTGCCAGCGAAGTCATCATCTATGTCTTCATTGAAATCAAAATCTATATTTGGGTGATTTGTAAACTCTTCGAAATCAGATTCAATTTCAGATTGGGTATCACATATCGGTGGTAGTTTATCGGGAGCTCCTTTAGGACATCACTAAACTCCTTTAGCATGGAAGTGACTACCGGAGGAATAGTGTTATACAACTTAGGAGTTGCAGCGAAACCTCCGTCTATAATGACAACATTAAAGAGCTGGTGCAAGTGTCAACTCTATGTCCATAACCTTGATGATTATCGCATTTAACAGGGGATGACTTCTTTTTTGTGCTTTTGTTTTGTTAGTCCTTAATATCATGTCTATGTGTAGGTATAATGGTTTTAGACCTATGAGACTGAACAAATGTGGAATGTCTAAACTCGTAAAAATATGATGGCACGTACTTGATTTTTAACTCTTTTTCATCCTATCACATGTGTCAATCGGTTGACGAGTCAGACTTTCCTGTCTCTTTTCTGTCCAGTACTAGCTAGCTTGTCCATTCAATTTCATAATAGCGAACCTGACAGTCTCAAAAAATGGGTACTGATTGAAGTACATATCTATGCTTTGTAGCCAATTCAAAAAAATTTGAAGACCTCTTAAATAACGAGAATGATTCAGACGATCATCAAAAGTTGGTATATCCATTGTGGTGGTGTGAGAATTCTTAAATGTAATTTTTATTTTTTATTTTTTATTTTTTTATATTGTCAGATTAATCAAACACTAATCTTAACAGTCCAATTGGCCATATCGACATAACTCGGGTGAGAGATTTTTCGCTCTTGGCTTTTCTTAATTACATAACCACGTTGAGTACCATTTTCTTAGTTAAAGACTAATTGTACATAATTTCATAAAAGAATTTACCCTTTAATGATTTAAATTACATTAATTTTTGTGGGTTTTGAATAAAATTTAACTAGATGCAAAAAAAGTAAATAAACTGACTAATATGCAAATTCTACCTGTGCTCTGATACCAAACTAACATGAAACATATATGTGTGCGGAAGCAATTAATAAAATAACTCAATTAAATATTTCACCAACAAGAATGATCATTGGTAGGAAAATTTAAAACAGTTAATATTAGCTATGTTTTTTTAGCATGCATGTATTAAATTAATTCAAATATTAAAGTACTAATTAAATGATGTTATGATGCAAGTAACAGATTCTACTATTAAAAAGTTAGAGCAACTAGAAAGGAGAAGCAGATTCACACGCTCGCATTTAAAGTGGACAATAGATAAAGATTTATAACAAGTTAGAGATGTATTATCGGACTGTAAATAAATAGTATACAATATTTAAATTATACCTCAAATGCTGACGAAGAAAATCTTAATAGTTAGATGAATCTGAATTTAATAAGACTCGGCTTGTTGCTTACATTGTTAGAATTTCTTGTGCACGGACTTAAATGTGTGACGTTGATGACGAAGGACAGATCGTGGAGGGGATGAGGCGGTTGTCGACGAAGGCGAGAGTAGCGGACAACGGCGAGAACTCGGCAACAATTTGAGAGAGAAATTTGATGGAGATAGAGGGAATAGAGAGATTTAGTAACTGATAAACCAATATGACATCTCACCACTAATCGAGATCTAATAGGACATCCCACCACTACTAAAAAGATGATTCATCATCCAAAGCAAACTTACAAAGAGAATATCAATTTTTTATTGATTTCATTATATATTGTAAAAGTGAATAAATGGGGATTTATATAGGCTACAAAATTGTACTCTGCTACTTCTATTTAGATTACATAATTAAACTCTTAAAAGAAATCAAGTCTAAAAGTAAGAGGAAAATTACACGAAACGAAAACCTATATGAAAAAAACCACAAATTCTACTACAATTATGATTACTAAAACTCAAAAATTAAGAAATAAAAACTATAAATTCTATTACTAGTAAAACTATTGGATCCATGTTCAGTTGGCGCGTCTTCTCCAACGATGGTAGATATGTCATGATCTTGATGCTTTGATTTTCCCATCAGAAACTTTTAATCTTGATACGCAAGCCATATTGCATGTAAGCCAAAAAAAGACAACCATCATAGCTGGAATCAATGCTAAAAGTTGGCATGGTATATTAAAGACATAGTAAGTTGATGAAGTGTCTGTGAAAAATTCTGATGAGTACTAATAAGGAGATAGATTGTGTCACATCAACATCTAATTTGACATGACTACCAAGGTAAGTAGAACCGATCAAGTCATTGCTATAGAGTTCTAATGAGCATCACTAAGTAGAATGACAAGTCAAAAAGTTGGATTGTAATACTAAATGAAGACAAATTTGGACATAACCAATCTATAGGGAGTAAGGAGATGTGATATACAAGGTAGCAAGCTGCGAGACATAATGGTCAGGGAATATTCATTGTGAGTTAGCCTCAGAATAAAGGTGGTAACACTTGATTGATATATATTATGCACAAGACGAATCTGTGAGGAAGTAAAATTGACAAAGGAAATTAATATACATTGCCGAGAAGTAAAGAAGGGATTAAAAATGATAATCAATATTAAGTGCATTAGCAAAACTATAATGGAAAAAATTGGTGAAATACTTGGTTATCAATTTCTGACCAGTGAGTATGACTGAGCAATACACAATGTGAACAAGTGCAAGTACATAGATGATGAAAACACAAAAATTAATGTGAGAGATGGTCTGTAAGTGAGGAAGCTGAATTCATGGAACGCTCCATATAAAGTTTGGAAGTGTAATCTAAGCAGGCATTATACATTGATGGTGGTTGTTGAAAGCTACAGTTTATGGAAAATGCTTTCAAAATCTAAGAACTTTCAAAATTAAAATGATAAACTCAGAGAACTATTTAAAAATTCCCACATCAGAAATATCTATTCTAAAAGCAGATTTTAAAACAACTCAAACATGTTCCTACAAAAACTACAAAAAAGTATTCTGGATTAGAAGAATGTAAGAAATTGTTTTTCAAAACCTTTTGAAATCTTTTCTTGGATTTCATAAATTGTAAGACATCATCGATAGTTTTGATAAAGTAGCATATGAATTTCATTGTTCCAGAAAATAAGACAATAGACTAAAAACAAGATATTTAGAATTTTGAAATTGCAAAAAATTGTTGTGGGACAAATTTATAATCGTTGGGCACAATATCCTTTCTGAATACGTGAAAGGTAATGAATCATGAAACTCAATCAACACTAGAAGTTCCTATGATATATTAATGAGAGAGCAAATTAACTATTAGTAATAATAAATTTGATGAGTAATGATAAGACTATTATATCATATCAATATCTAAATTGTACATGAAGTATCCGAGGAAGTAGAAACAATGATTCAGAATTCCAATAAGTCGCGATAAAGTAGACACTGGAAAGTCTAAAAGAGATGAATGATGATACAAAATCAGGATAAAATGGACTTGGAATTTTATAAGGAACAAGTTGATGAAGTATACAAATGGCTTGGCAATGTTAATTGTAATTACCTAAGAAGATAAACACTTGTGAGGGAGTAGAAATTACGTTCTCAGATGATGATAATATATATTTTGAGTAGGTAAACAAAAGTGGATGGTGCTAATCAGTATAAAATTGAATTTCACAAAATAATAAGGGAATAAACTGGTGAAGCACTGATTATCAAGTTTCCAATGAGCCATAATAAGTAGGCAATATATTTTGTTAGTAAGCATAAGTAGATAGATGGAAATGTAGATAGAAGTTCATGTATCAGACATGATGTTTGGATGTGTAATAATAGATGTTTGATATGTGTTGCCGCTGAGTCTGGAAGAATGTAAGATTTCATTGTGAGCTAGAATTAATGGAAAATATTTTGAAACCTGTGAAGGGCTCAACAACAATAAATTTTGAGAAACTTATTTGAAACCTTTCATATTCAACCTATTAAGTTTAGGAGCATATTTTAAGAGAATTGAAGCATAGTCCTATAAAATTTAAGGATTTGATATTAGAAGAATTTAAGAAAACTTGTGTGGAATTTACAGTGCATGGAATTTAGTTTAACTGAAAACAAAGCCATATAATTAAAATGAGTGATTTTAAATTTCAAAATTGCAAAGGCATATCTTGCATTTTATAAAAATGATGGAATCAAAACTAAAGTTTACATGGGATATCAATGGAGTGCGTTGAAGAAGTATTTCTCATATGAAGTTACGATAAGTAATGATAAGCAGACGGATAATCTTATTGGAACCGTTTTCAAATTGCAAGATGCTTCGGAAAGAAGCATATAGACAAGGTAAAGCTAAAAGGGATTGACGAAAATAAAAAATCAGAGGTAAAAATGCATCTGGCATATGTCAAAAGTATAGAAAAGATGGATGATCATACTCCAGCAATTTGTTGTTAAAAAAATTTCAATCAATAACGATAATCAAGAAGTACACACTGTTAGATTGAGAAATGACTTTTAAGTGAGGAAACAGAATTGAGGAATCCAAAGTATAATGAAAATTTTCGATATAAATAGATGATCACAAAGGGTAAATATCCAAAGTGAGAAATGATGGAGAATCTAAGACACAAAATTGATGAAGCCCTCGCAATCAAGTTTGGATATGTAAAGATAAGTGGGCAACGTATGTTGTAGGTGAGTCCAAAAGGTCGTAAAATGCCACAGAAAATATATTTTTTTAAGTGAGTCCAATTTGAGAAAACTATTTGAAATCTTTCATGTTTCATGAAGTACCAATTTTAGAAGCATGTTCCCAAAAGAAAACCCTGCATAGGTTATACTAGTTTCAGACAAATGCCACGAACGTGAGGTTCGTTTTAAATTGGAACAATTTCTACTTTGCATATGGAAATAAATTTTATCTTTTTGTAAATAATTTATTTAGAACAATCTGTTGTTTTATTCAACATAATCTTACATATTATCTAATGTATTTCAACTATTTATTTGATTATTTTCTTATGTTTTTGTTTGACATTTGACAAAAGCAAACAATCCAGTCTCTCAGATAGATTAGAAAGACGACTTAGAGAATAATATGACATTGTAAATGAGTGTCTATTTTCATTCACTGCCTGTTATTGGTTACTAATGAATGAAAGGCTCGGGGCTCCATCCCAAAAGACTAGCCTTTTAGGTGGAGTTGCCCAAATCCTTATATTCCCAAGACCATTCCCACGTCTAGCCGATGTGGGACTATTTGTTCGACCCAAATCCCAACAATTGGAAAGAGAGGATATTACCAAGGAATTGACAGGATTGCCAAGTGTTGTAGAAGATGAACAGGTCGGCATGTGGCTTGATACGTTCATGCTTGTCACAAGACATAAAATATCTGGTGCAACATGAGACGTCAGTGAAGCATCTGTGGGAAACCCTTGAGAAGAAATACCTGACGAAGAGTGTTGAGTCCAGGTTGCAGTTTAAGAGTAAGCTGTATCAGTTTCGGATGAAGAAGGGGAGCACAGTGAATGAGCACATCAACCGATATACAAAGCTTCTTACAGATCTGATAAACGTGGATGTCATGGTAGAAGAGGAAGACAAGGCGGTCATTCTCCTGAACTCACTCCCACCGGAGGAGTATGAGACATTCACTATGACGTTTATCAATGGTAGGCAGACTTTGGACTACCATGAGGTGTCATCTGCACTGATAAGTTATGAGACAAGGAAGAAGGAGAGACATCCTTCTCAGTCAAGCTCATCATCGGCGGAGGCATTGGAAGTAAGAGGCAGGGGTTCATCGAGGAAAGGCAAGGAGGTTAGAGGAAGATCGAAGTCCAGGCCGGGCTTCAGAGATCTCAAGAGAAATCAGTGCGCTTTCTGTAGAGAGATTGGGCACTGGAAGGTGGACTGTCCAAAGTTCAAGGGAAAGAAGAAAGAATCAAAGTCTGAAGTAAATCTTGCAAAGGTGATAAATACTGCAAGCAGAAAATCACAGGCAGATAGATCAGATTCAGATTCTTCAGTATTCTCTTTTTCAGCTAATACTCCCGTCATAGGCTACTCGGGTGAAAACGAGTGGATCTTGGACACAGGTGCAACATATCATGTATGTCCTAATCGAGACTGGTTTTCCAATTTTGAGAAGCTAGAGGGGTGTTCCGTCGTCATGGGCGATGATCATCCGTGCATCATGGAGGGTGTTGGCACTATTCCAATCAGAATGTTCGATGGGATGGTGAGGGAGCTGAAAGAAGTGAGGTATGTACCTCAGTTGAATAGGAACTTATTTCTGTAGGAGCTTTGGAATCATTGGGCCTTGGAGTGTCTATTAAGGAGGGAGTTCTTAAAATGACAAAGGGTTCGATGGTGGTGTTGAAGGCCGATCGCCGGAACAACTTGTACTACTTGAAGGGTAGTACAGTGACAGGCAGGTGGCAACTTCTACTAGTCAAAAGGAAGATTCAACCCGGCTGTGGCACATGAGGCTGGGACATGCAGGGGAGAAATCATTGCAAGCTCTTGTGAGGAAAGGGTTGCTGAAGGGTGCCGAGACCTGCAAGTTAGATCTCTGTGAACATTGCATCATCGGCAAGAAGACCAAGGTGAAGTTTGGCACAGCTTCACACTGCACAGAGGGTATTCTTGACTATGTTCACACGGATGTATGGGGACCTACCAAGACTGTATCGATTGGAGGTAACCACTATTTTGTGTCGTTCATCGATGACTATTCTAGGCGTTGTTGGGTGTACACTATGCGACACAAAGATGAAGTCCTAGAACTGTTCGTGAAGTGGAAGGCTAATCTGGAGAGAAGCACGGGAAGGAAGGTCAAGGTCCTCCGTTCTGATAATGGAGGAGAGTACAAATCGGATCTTTTCCTACAGCTATGCCTGGATGAGGGCATAGAGAGACACTTCACAGTACGAGAGACTCCGCAACAAAATGGGGTGGCTGAGAGGATGAACCGAACTTTGCTAGAGAAGGTTCGGTGTATGTTATCCAATGCAGGACTGCCAAAGAAGTTTTAGGCTGAAGCTTTGGCGTATGCATGCCACATTGTGAACAGGTTGTCGTCGTCTGCAATAGGGGGGAAGACTCCTCTAGAAGCTTGGTCAGGAAAAGCTGCTGGGGACTATGATTTGCTACGGGTTTTCAGATGTCCAGCCTACTACCATGTCAGAAAAGACAAGTTGGACCCAAGGGCAAAGAAGGGGGTGTTCGTTGGCTTCAAGCGAGGAACAAAGGGGTTCAAGATTTGGGATCAAAAGGACAACAAGTTCATGCTCAGCAGGGATATCACGTTTGATGAGGCTTCTTTGATGAAGCCTACGGTCTCTCAACAGGTGGAGACTAGCAAGACCAAGGAGCTATTGCAGCAGGTGGAGATTGATGCAGATCCACCATCTCTAGAGGATCCAGTATTCGTTCGGATCATTCCTGAGGTGACACAGGGTGGTGATCGAGCAGTTGAAGAAGATGCTGAAGATGTCGAAGAGGGTCAGGAGCAGGTCATGGGTACTGTTCCAGATCCTACTGCAGTTGAAAGACCACGAAGGAACACTAGGAGACCAGGCTGGCTCACCACTGATATGGTCGTCGCGTATGCACTTTCAGTTGTTGAGGAGGCTATTCCATCCACCTTCAGAGAAGCTGAAATCAGTTCGGAAGTAAGGATGTGGAAAGAGGCCATGAATGAAGAGATGCAATCTCTCTACAAGAACAACACATGGGAACCCACCAAGTTGCCCAAGGGGAAGAAGGCCATAGGATGCAAGTGGGTGTTTGCTAAGAAGCAAGGATCTCTCCAAGAAGATGCAGTGCGCTACAAGGTAAGGTTGGTGGCTAAAGGCTATGCTCAGAAGGAAGGAATTGACTATAACGAGGTGTTCTCCCCGGTAGTTAAACACTCGTCAATTCGTATTCTATTGGCCTTGGTGGCGCAAAATGAGTTGGACCTTGACCAACTTGATGTGAAAACCGCCTTTCTCCACGGCGATCTTGAGGAGGAGATCTATATGACACAGCCCACAGGTTACAAAGCTGCAGGGAAGGAAGAGCTAGTATGTAAGCTAAAGAAGTCGCTGTACGGATTGAAGCAGTCTCGTAGACAGTAGTACAAGCGATTTGATAGCTTCATCAGGAAGAAGTACACACGTAGCCATTTTGATCCATGTGTGTACTACAACAAGTTACCATCAGGAGAATATATCTATCTACTTCTTTATGAAGATGATATGTTGATTGCTTCGAGGTCGAGATCTGCTATTGATTATCTGAAGAAAGTTCTATCATCAGAGTTTGAGATGAAGGACCTGGGCGAGGCAAAGAAAGTATTGGGCATGGAGATCACTAGAGATAGGAGAGCTGGCAAGGTGAGTTTAACTCAGAAAGGCTATTTGGAGAAGGTACTGCAGAGGTTTAATATCGGCAAGGATACTAAGTCTGTTAGTACACCTATGGCGCCACACTTCAAATTGTCAGCAAAGATGTCTCCGAGGAGTGTTCAAGAGCGTGAGTATATGTCTCACGTTCCATATGCCAGTGCGGTGGGTAGTTTGATGTACGCTATGGTGTGTACAAGGCCAGATCTATCACAGGCAGTCTCCATGGTGAGTCGATATATGCATGATCCGTGACAGGGTCGTTGGGAAGCTGTGAAATGGATCCTGAGATACATCAAGGGAACAGTTGATGTAGGCCTAGTGTTTGAGAAGGACAACACTGGAAAGCAAGAATCATAGGGTACGTGGATTCAGACTATGCAGGGGACCTTGACAAACGCCGGTCGACGACGGGATGTCTTTACATTCTCACAGGCACCGGTGAGTTGGCGCTCCACACTTCAGTCTACCGTCGCGTTGTCGACCACAGAGGCTGAGTATATGACTATGACAGAGGCCATGAAGGAGGCAATCTGGCTTCAGGGGTTGCTTGATGACTTGGGCGAGGAACAGGATATGTTGAAGATAAACTGTGACAGTATGAGTGCCATCTACTTGGCAAGGAACCAGGTCTATCATGCAAGGACGAAGCATATTGATGTCAGGTACCATTTCGTTAGGGAGATTCTGGAGGAAGGTGACATCGACTTGTTGAAGATTCACACTTCGGAGAATCCGACCGATATGCTTACGAAGGTGGTGTCGGGAGTGAAGTTTGCACATTGCAAAACTTTGCTCCATGTCCTTCAGGTGGTATGAGCTTGCTGAAGCTCATTTTGGTGAACTACGGACGGCTTGATCCCTTGGGCAGGGGTACGTAGGCAACCACGTTGGTGCAGCCGCTATCGAGTCGGTGTTCGGCTCAGATTTGGGAATCTTCACCGTGGTGGAGAATTATTGGAAAGAGAGGATATTACCAAGGAATTGACAGGATTGCCAAGTGTTGTCAAAGATCGCCAAGGAAGTCGATGACGAAAGGCAAATGGAAACAGAAGCAGGAGCAGAAAAACAGGCAGGTCGGTCGACCGGTCCGGTCGACCGACATGCACAGCATGCACAGGGTTCGTAGGCGGTCGACCGGCAGGTCGACCGCAATTCCCTGACTGTAAGTGCCAAACTCTCTGTTAAATTCGGGCGACCGACCGGCCGACCGGGGGTGTATGTTGGTCGGCCGGCCGGTCGACCGACAGTCAGGTTTGGGCGAAAATCTGCTGCTCCGCAAATATGAGTATTTAAGCCTAATATTGATTTCTAGGGTTTTGTACCTGCGAAAAAGGATTAGTTAGAGCTCTCTTGCATTCAAAGAGGCTGCTAACTATTGTAATCATCTTCCTAGTAATTAATCTCTCCATTGAATTGCCCCGAGGACATAGGCATTGAGGCCAAACCTCGTTAAATCGTGTATTTGTGATTTATGTCTTCTTCTTGTGTTATTTGGGTGTTCTTTGTGCTTGGAGATCTGTGAAATTCTCTATTGGTTGTTGTCATCGGCGCACAACAAGTTTTTCTTTTAACGAGGTTCGGCCTCAATGCCTACGTCCTCGGGGCAATTCAATGGAGAGATTTATTACTAGGAAGATGATTACAATAGTTAGCAGCCTCTTTGAATGCAAGAGAGCTCTAGCTAATCCTTTTTCGCAGGTACAAAACCCCAGAAATCAACATTAGGCTTAAATAACCAGATTTGCGGAGCAGGAGATTTTCGCCCAAACCCGACTGTCGGTCGACCGGCCGGCCGACCGACATACACCCCCGGTCAACTGGTCGGTCGCCTGAATTTAACAGAGAGTTTGGCACTTACAGTCAGGGAATTGCGGTCGACCTGCCGGTCGACCGCCTACGAACCCTGTGCATGCTGTGCATGTCGGTCGACCGGACCGGTCGACCGACCTGCCTGTTTTTCTGCTCCTGCTTTTGTTTCCATTTACCTTTCGTCATCGACTTCCTTGGCGATCTTCGACAACACTTGGCAATCCTGTCAATTCCTTGGTAATATCCTCTCTTTCTAACAATTTGTGGTATCAGAGCTTCCAGGTTGCGCTTGGGATTTCTGAGGATTCGAATGGCTCGAGATTGGATCCGGTGGAGATCGTGTGTCGATCTCAGATCGGAGGTATTGGTGTTCGTGGAGATCGTGTGTCGATCTCAGAAGGACGCAAGGAGGGCTCATTGAATCTGTAATGAAGTAGATCCGGAGAGAAACTCGATCTACGGTTTCAAGGGACAGGTAAAAATCAAATTTTTATCTGAATAGAGATCTATTTCAAGTTGGTTGTTCTTCCGCATAGATAGAGAATCAGGAAAAATCTCAATGGCAGAAGAAATTGCATCTGTTAAAACAATGAACTCTCACCCAAGGATTGAAGTTGTTAAGTTCAATGGTACTAATAACTTCGGTATGTAGAGATGCGAGGTTATGAATGCGCTGAATGCATCGAACCTCGAGGATACTCTCCTTTTGGAGAGGAAGAAGAGCACAACCATTGATGAAGAGTGGGCGAAGATGAACAGGTCGGCATGTGGCTTGATACGTTCATGCTTGTCACAAGACATAAAATATCTGGTGCAACATAAGACGTCAGTGAAGCATCTGTGGGAAACCCTTGAGAAGAAATACCTGATGAAGAGTGTTGAGTCCAGGTTGCAGCTTAAGAGTAAGCTATATCAGTTTCGGATGAAGAAGGGGAGCACAGTGAATGAGCACATCAACCGATATACAAAGCTTCTTACAGATCTGATAAACGTGGATGTCATGGTAGAAGAGGATGACAAGGCGGTCATTCTCCTGAACTCACTCCCACCGGAGGAGTATGAGACATTCACTATGACATTTATCAAGGTAGGCAGACTTTGGACTACCATGAGGTGTCATCTGCACTGATAAGTTATGAGACAAGGAAGAAGGAGAGACATCCTTCTCAGTCAAGCTCATCGGCGGAGGCATTGGAAGTAAGAGGCAAGGGTTCATCGAAGAAGGGCAAGGAGGTTAGAGGAAGATCGAAGTCCAGGCCGGGCTTCAGAGATCTCAAGAGAAATCAGTGCGCTTTCTGTAGAGAGATTGGGCACTGGAAGGTGGACTGTCCAAAGTTCAAGGGAAAGAAGAAAGAATCAAAGTCTGAAGCAAATCTCGCAAAGGTGATAAATACTGCAAGTAGAAAATCACAGGCAGATGGATCAGATTCAGATTCTACAGTATTCTCTTTTTCAGCTACTACTCCCGTCATAGGCTACTCGGGTGAAAACGAGTGGATCTTGGACACAGGTGCAACATATCATGTATGTCCTAATCGAGACTGGTTTTTCAGTTTTGAGAAGCTGGAGGGGTGTTCAGTCGTCATGAGCGATGATCATCCGTGCATCATGGAGGGTGTTAGCACTATTCCAATCAGAATGTTCGATGGGATGGTGAGGGAGCTGAAAGAAGTGAGGTATGTACCTCAGTTGAATAGGAACTTGATTTCTGTAGGAGCTTTGGAATCATTGGGCCTTGGAGTGTCTATTAAGGAGGGAGTTCTTAAAATGACAAAGGGTTCGATGGTGGTGTTGAAGGCCGATCGCCGGAACAACTTGTACTACTTGAAGGATAGTACAGTGACAGGGTAGGTGGCAACTTCTACCAGTTAAAAGGAAGATTCAATCCGGCTGTGGCACATAAGGCTGGGACATGCAGGGGAGAAATCATTGCAAGCTCTTGTGAGGAAAGGGTTGCTGAAGGGTGCCGAGACCTGCAAGTTAGATCTCTGTGAACATTGCATCATCGGCAAGAAGACCAAGGTGAAGTTTGGCACAGCTTCACACTGCACAGAGGGTATTCTTGACTATGTTCACACGGATGTATGGGGACCTACCAAGACTGCATCGATTGGAGGTAACCACTATTTTGTGTCGTTCATCGATGACTATTCTAGGCGCTGTTGGGTGTACACTATGCGACACAAAGATGAAGTCCTAGAACTGTTCGTGAAGTGGAAGGCTAATCTGGAGAGAAGCACGGGAAGGAAGGTCAAGGTCTTCCGTTCTGACAATGGAAGATAGTACAAATCGGATCCTTTCCTAAAGCTATGCCTGGATGAGGGCATAGAGAGACACTTCACAGTACGAGAGACTCCGCAACAAAATGGGCTGGCTGAGAGGATGAACCGAACTTTGCTAGAGAAGGTTCGGTGTATGTTATCCAATGCAGGACTGCCAAAGAAGTTTTAGGCTGAAGCTTTGGCGTATGCATGCCACATTGTGAACAGGTTGCCGTCGTCTGCAATAGGGGGAAAGACTCCTCTAGAAGCTTGGTCAGGAAAAGCTGCTGGGGACTATGATTTGCTACGGGTTTTCGGATGTCCAGCCTACTACCATGTCAGAAAAGACAAGTTGGACCTAAGGGCAAAGAAGGGGGTGTTCGTTGGCTTCAAGCGAGGAACCAAGGGGTTCAAGATTTGGGATCAAAAGGACAACAAGTTCATACTCAGCAGGGATGTCACGTTTGATGAGGCTTCTTTGATGAAGCCTATGGTCTCTCAGCAGGTGGAGACCAGCAAGACCAAGGAGCTATTGCAGCAGGTGGAGATTGATGCAGATCCACCATCTCTAGAGGATTCAGTATTCGTTCGGATCATTCCTGAGGTGACACAGGGTGGTGATCGAGCAGTTGAAGGAGATGCTGAAAATGTCGAAGAGGGTCAGGAGCAGGTCATGGGTACTGTTCCAGATCCTACTGCAGTTGAAAGACCACGAAGGAACACTAGGAGACCAGGCTGGCTCACCACTGATATGGTCGTCGCGTATGCACTTCCAGTTGTTGAGGAGGCTATTCCATCCACCTTCAGAGAAGCTGAAATCAGTTCGGAAGCAAGGATGTGGAAAGAGGCCATGATGAAGAGATGCAATCTCTCTACAAGAACAACACATGGGAGCTCACCAAGTTGCCCAAGGGGAAGAAGGCCATAGGATGCAAGTGGGTGTTTGCTAAGAAGCAAGGATCTCTCCAAGAAGATGCAGTGCGCTACAAGGCAAGGTTGGTGGTTAAAGGCTACGCTCAGAAGAAAGGAATTGACTATAACGAGGTGTTCTCCCCGGTAGTTAAACACTCGTCAATTCGTATTCTATTGGCCTTGGTAGCGCAAAATGAGTTGGACCTTGACCAACTTGATGTGAAGACCGCCTTTCTCCACGGCGATCTTGAGGAGGAGATCTATATGACACAGCCCACAGGTTACAAAGCTGCAGGGAAGGAAGAGCTAGTATGTAAGCTAAAGAAGTCGCTGTACGGATTGAAGCAGTCTCGTAGACAGTGGTACAAGCGATTTGATAGCTTCATCAGGAAGAAGAAGTACACACGTAGCCATTTTGATCCATGTGTGTACTACAACAAGTTACCATCAGGAGAATATATCTATCTACTTCTTTATGTAGATGATATGTTGATTGCTTCGAGGTCGAGATCTGCTATCGATTATCTGAAGAAAGTTCTATCATCAGAGTTTGAGATGAAGGACCTGGGCGAGGCAAAGAAAGTATTGGGCATGGAGATCACTAGAGACAGGAGAGCTGGCAAGGTGAGTTTAACTCAGAAAGGCTATTTGGAGAAGGTAATGCAGAGGTTTAATATCAGCAAGGATACTAAGTCTGTTAGTACACCTATGGCGCCACACTTCAAATTGTCAGCAAAGATGTCTCCGAGGAGTGTTCAAGAGCGTGAGTATATGTCTCACGTTCCATGTGCCAGTGCGGTGGGTAGCTTGATATACGCTATGGTGTGTACAAGGCCAGATCTATCACAGGCAGTCTCCATGGTGAGTCGATATATGCATGATCCGGGACAGGGTCATTGGGAAGCTGTGAAATGGATCCTGAGATACATCAAGGGAACAGTTGATGTAGGCCTAGTGTTTGAGAAGGACAACACTGGAAAGCAAGAATGCATAGGGTATGTGGATTCAGACTATGCAGGGGACCTTGACAAACGCCGTTCGACGACGGGATGTCTTTACATTCTCACAGGCACCGGTGAGTTGGCGCTCCACAATTCAGTCTACCGTCGCGTTGTCGACCACAGAGGCTGAGTATATGACTATGACAGAGGCCATGAAGGAGGCAATCTGGCTTCAGGGGTTGCTTGATGACTTGGGCATGGAACAGGATATGTTGAAGATAAACTGTGACAGTATGAGTGCCATCTACTTGGCAAGGAACCAGGTCTATCATGCAAGGACGAAGCATATTGATGTCAGGTACCATTTCGTTAGGGAGATTCTGGAGGAAGATGACATCGACTTGTTGAAGATTCACACTTCGGAGAATCCGGCCGATATGCTTACGAAGGTGGTGTCGGGAGTGAAGTTTGCACATTGCAAAACTTTGCTCCATGTCCTTCAGGTGGTATGAGCTTGCTGAAGCTCATTTTGGTGAACTACGGACGGCTTGATCCCTTGGGCAGGGGTACGTAGGCAACCACGTTGGTGCAGCCGCTATCGAGTCGGTGTTCGGCTCAGATTTGAGAATCTTCACCGAGGTGGAGAATTGTTGGAAAGAGAGGATATTACCAAGGAATTGACAGGATTGCCAAGTGTTGTCGAAGATCGCCAAGGAAGTCGATGACTAAAGGCAAATGGAAACAGAAGCAGGAGCAGAAAAACAGGCAGGTCGGTCGACCGGTCCGGTCGACCGGTCCGGTCGACCGACATGCACAGCATGTCGACCGCAATTCCCTGACTGTAAGTGCCAAACTCTCTGTTAAATTCGGGCGACCGACCGGTCGACCGGGGTGTATGTCGGTCGGCGGGCCGGTCGACCGACAGTCGGGTTTGGGCGAAAATCTGCTGCTCCGCAAATCTGGGTATTTAAGCCTAATGTTGATTTCTAGGATTTTGTACCTGCGAAAAAGGATTAGTTAGAGATCACTTGCATTCATAGAGGCTGCTAACTATTGTAATCATCTTCCTAGTAATTAATCTCTCTATTGAATTGCCCCGAGGACGTAGGCATTGAGGCCGAACCTCGTTAAATCGTGTGTTTGTGATTTGTGTCTTCTTCTTTGTTATTTGGGTGTTCTTTGTGCTTGGAGATCTGTGAGATTCTCTATTGGTTGTTGTCATCGGCGCACAACAATGAAGGTATTGTTGGTAATCTGCTTAACAGGAATCAATCTGACAACTAATCAAGATCACTGAGATATCAACAATCTAATTGGCCAGGTCGGCAAATATCAGGTGGGAGGTTTTCCGTTCAATAGAACGTTCCTTAATTTAAGAACCACCTTTCAATTTCCTTCCTTGGTTAAAGCACCAATTAGACTGAATCTAAGTCAGTCTCGATATACTGTAAAGTATATCCCCTGTATAAAGGACTTAATCCACTTATACAGTATTTGGAGTGAGGTACGCTTAGAGCGAATCTCCTTAAGACAATTACGTCCCCCGCACCGGTGCTAACGGGATAATGGACGCCGGTCTTCCAAGATACAACACTCCTTCACGGTATTTGGATAGCACTACCAAATCACCGTACGGTCGAACCGTAGTCAACCAGTACCTTCCACAGGATCGTTGAAGCAGCGGTACAAGGATAAATTTCGGATGAATATTTGCCTTTACTTTGGAGGAGCACCCACTGTTGAGGACGATGGAAGATTGAAGAATATTCTTCTTCAGAAGTACCAGATTTAGACAACAATTTTATAAAAGAATCTGTTGAATTTTCTGAGCCTTCTTTCAGAACAAATTTTGTAGAATCTCCTTTGGAAGTTGCTTCGGAAACCGAATCGCCCACTTCTCGTTAGAAATTACTTCAGAACCTCACTTCCAGTTCTGAACGAAGAACCTTCACTTCCAGTTCTAGACGAAGAACCTTCACTTTCAGTTCTGAGCGAAGAACCTTCACTTCCAGAATTCTGGACGAAGAACTTCACTTTCAGAGTTTTGGAGGAAGAAGAACTTCAGTTCTATAGTTCTGGATGAAGAAGAACTTCATTTCCAGTTCTGAACTTAGAGAGAGAGAGATTTCGTTTGGTGTTGGTGTGTCTTTCAATTGAGAATCTGGAGCGCTATTTATAGCGTTCCAGGAGGGGCCAACGGGTTCGAACCCAACGAAAGGGTGCAACCTTTCGACCCAACAGTCACAACTGTTGGCTGCCCAACTGACGAACCCAACAGTCACAACTGTTGGCAGTCTAACAGTCGCAACTGTTGGCATTCCAACAGTTTAGTCCCATTTTGGCTTTGAATTAGACAATCTTTAGACTTGAATATCTCATTCATTCGAAGTCGGAATTGAACATGTGAATATACCACGTTCATCCCCAATGGAAGGAGAACACACTCCAACCATCATCCAATTGATTCGATCAACGGATCTCGCCATAATTCAACTCGAAGATTCATACTTATATTCTTCAATTCCAACAATCCCCCACAATGAATGGAGATTCAAGGAAATGACACACAAAGAGACTGACTCTATTGTGAAAGGTACTTGAGAAAAGAAACTGCATAAGGATATGTGAACTAGGTCTTGAACCTTCCATAGCGAAAACTTTATCGGACTTACTGGCTAATCAGTGAACTAGATCTTGAACTGTTAGCCGTTAGTGTAAGTCAAGTCAACAAGCTTCACACAGTGACTTTCCAAATCAACTTTAGTTCTCGGTTGTGTCCGTTTTGGCCCTGGACATTCTTGGTTTAAGAGAGTATCTTTAGGGAATAACAGCCTCCATAGAAATTCCCAAAGAGCCGACCCAACTCTATACTCACATAGGTGATGGACCTATTAAGAGTAGTCTACTCTACTCCACTTGTTTAGTAACAAGATATAGGCATCATTAAAAGTGTTAAGCTTATCCTTAATCCACTTGTAGAAAAGCACATATGTGCACCTTAGGAATGGATTGGAGTCAAGCTCCCAAGTGCTTACTTGTTGAGTCAATCATAACTAGTTTTTCCTCTTGAACTTAGTCCGTGGGATTTTCAGTCGCTAAGTGAGGTTTTCATTAAGCTGACTCGGTAAGGTTAGGCTTTTAGACCCATTCCCCTCAATGCGCAGTTTATACGCTCTCCACTTAAACCTTTAGTAAGCAGATCCGCTAAATTATCCTTTGACGATACAAAGTCAATAAAGATAATTCCATTTGAGAGCAACTGCTTTACGGTATTATGTCTACGACGAATATGTCTAGACTTACCGTTGTATATAACATTTTGTGCCCTAGATATAGCTGCTTGATTATCGCATTGTATACATATAGCGGGTACTGGCTTTTGCCATAATGGTATATCTTCTAAGAATTGTCGAAGCCCTTCTGCTTCTTCTCCAGCCTTATCTAAGGCTATGAATTCCGATTCCATAGTGGAACGGGCAATACATGTTTGCTTAGAAGACTTCCATGATACCGCTGCTCCTGCTAGAGTAAATACGTATCCGCTAGTTGATTTTGATTCCTCAGAATCTGCAATCCAATTAGCATCACTGTATCCTTCCAGTACAGGTGGATACTGTCCATATCTCAAGGCATATTCCTTGGTATGTGATACGTAACCCAATACTCGTAGTAGAGTGGTCCAATGTAGATCACTAGGATTGCTAGTGTATCTACTCAACTTGCTTACAGCGTAAGCAATATCGGGTCTAGTGCAATTCATTAAATACATTAGACTTCCGATAACCTGAGAATACTCCAACTGGCGTATTCCAGTTCCTGTATTCTTATGAAGGTGGACGTGTGGGAGAAAAGGATTTGTATTCTCCTTTATCCCATGATCCTTGAATCTTTCTATCATCTTATCCACGTAGTGAGATTGAGATAGACTAATTCCATCTGGTGTTCTAGTAATTTTAATTCCTAAAATTACATCAGCAACCCCCAGATCCTTCATATCAAAACTGTTGGATAACATTCTTTTAGTGGACTTAATAATTTCAATATTAGTCCCAAGTATCAACATGTCGTCTACATAAAGACAAACAATGATACATGCGTTTCCAACTGTTTTCGTGTAAACACACTTATCACATTCATTGATAGTGAATCCATCTTTGATCATGACACTATCAAATTTCTCATGTCATTGTTTTGGAGCCTGCTTTAAACCATATAAGGATTTTACCAACTTACACACCTTGTGTTCTTGGCCCTTGACTATAAATCCTTCAGGTTGCTCCATATATATCTCTTCATTTAATTCACCATTTAAGAATGCAGTCTTGAAATCCATTTGATGGATATCTAAGTTGTGCAATACTGCAATTGCAATTAACATCCGAATGGACGTTATTCTTGTTACTGGTGAATAAGTATCGAAGTAGTCAAGTCCTTCTTTTTGCCGATAACCCTTGGCTACTAATCTAGCCTTGTACTTATCGATAGATCCATCGGGTTTTAATTTTCGTTTGAAAATTCACTTACACCCAATTGGTTTACTGCCAGGAGGCAAGTTTACCAATTCCCAAGTATGATTACTTAATATGGATTCTATTTCGCTATTTATAGCTTCTTTTCACATTTGTGTTTCTGGGGTTGACATAACCTCTTTAAATGTTTGAGGCTCGCTCTCAATAGCGTATGCTATGAAATCTGGACCAAAAGATTTTGAGATTCTAGATCTCTGACTTCTTCTTGGTTCAGTTTCCGCATTAACAATTGGTTCCTTGGGGCTTTCGTCCCTGAACGCCATCTCGTGTGTTCTTTTCCCAGAAGTCTTATCTGCTTCCCGTTTGTATGGAAAGATATCTTCAAAGAACACAGCATCTCGAGATTCGATAATCATGTTTACATGAATATCTGGTATTTCTGATTTATGAACCAGAAATCTGTAGGCACTACTATTCAAGGCATAGCCTATGAATACGCAGTCCATAGTTTTTACTCCCAACTTAGTCTTTTTAGGTAATGGTGCTAACACCTTTACTAGGCACCCCCACATTTTGAGGTAATAGTAGGAAGGTATCCTTCCATGCCATAACTCGAATGGTATAAGACCAAGTTTCTTGTGGGGTACTCTATTTAGAATATGATTTGCAGTTAATAGAGCTTCCCCCCGTAAGTTCTGCGGAGCTCCAGAACTTACGAGCATGGAATTAACCATCTCCTTCAAAGTTCTGTTCTTCCGTTCAGCAATTCCATTCTGCTGAGGAGTGTATGGTGCTGTAGTTTGATGTATTATACCAAAACTAGCACATAACTCACTAAACTCATTTGATTCATATTCTCCGCCTCTATCGGATTTTAGAATCTTGATTTTCTTGTTGAGTTGATTCTCAACTTCGGCTTTATATGTTGTAAACATATTTATTGCCTCATCCTTACTGTTTAAAAGATACACATAACAGTATCTTGTACAGTCATCGATAAAAGTAATGAAATACTTTTTACCGCCTCTAGTTGGCATAAACTTCAAGTCACATAGATCGCTATGAATTAACCCTAAAGGTTCTGTATTTCGATCAATTGAGTGAAATGAATTTTTTGCCAACTTGACCTCAACACAAATCTCACACTTGCGAATTTCTTCCAAGTTGAGTCTTCCAAGTTGAGTTTAGGAATATATCCCAAATTAGACAAGTTCTTCAAAGACTTGTAATTTACATGCCCTAATCTAGCATGCCACAAATTAGGAGACTCAAGCAAATAAACAGAAGAATTTCCTTTATTTATTAGCTTTGGATACAAATACACGGACTTTTTATCTACCACTGCAACATTGGCTTTAAAAAGTCCATCAACAAGATAACCCTTTCCCACATACATCCCTCCCTTAGTAAGTACAAATTTGTCAGATTCAAAAAACAATTCTAAATCCTTTCTTACTAAGTATTGATCCGGAGATTAAATTCTTGCGGATGTCTGGAACATGAAGCACATCGTTAAGAGTAAGCTCTTTCCCCGATGTTCACTTCAGGATGACCTTGCCCTTTCCTTCAACCTTTGAGGAAGCTAAATTACCCATGAATAGCTGCTCATCTTGCTCTAGCCTTTGATATTCTGAGAATAACAATTTCTCCGAGCAGATGTGTCGGGTTGCTCCAGTGTCTACCCACCAATCCTTATTGTTGGTTGTCAGATTCACTTCTGACACCACAGCAGAAAGGCTTGGTGATTCATGGTTGGTCAAGTTCGCCTGTGGATGGCTCTTCTTGCTCTTTTTGAGACGGCAGCGACATTCATTTACTTTGTGCCCTTCTTTATTGCAGATGTAGCAGGTTCCTTTGAATCGCATGCTTTTGCCGTCTTGGGCCTTGCCTTTGTACCCCTGGGAAGTCTTCTTCCGCTTTAAGCCTTTGGAAGTAGACGTTTTCCCCTTTGAGTCCTCGATCACATTTGCTTTTGTTTCGTAGGAGTTCTTGCTGCTCCTTTTCTCGGACTTGCGGTTGTCCTCCTCGATACGAAGCCTCACAATGTGATCTTCCAACTTTAGCTCCTTTCGCTTGTGCTTCAGGTAGTTCTTGAAGTCTCTCCACGCAGGTGGGAGTTTCTCCACGATAGTTGCAACCTGAAAAGTTTCAGGAAGAATCATACCTTCGGCTTCTATCTCGTGCAAGATAAGTTAGAACTCTTGCACCTGACTGATTACAGTCTTGCTATCCACCATTTTGTACTCCAGAAATCGTCCTACGACGAACTTCTTGGTACCAGCATCCTCAGTCTTGTATTTCTTATCAAGACTGGCCCATAACTTCTTTGTCGTAGTGATAGGACTGTAGACATTGTAAAGAGAGTCATCCAGTCCATTTAAAACATAATTTCGGCAAAGGAAGTCACCTTGTGTCCAAGCATCGACTGCAAGGACTGAGTCCCGATCAGTTCCGGGTTCTGGTGGATCCTCCTGCAGGAATTTGGCCAGATGAAGAGTGGTCAAGTAGAAGAGCATCTTCTGTTGCCACCTCTTGAATTCTGTGCCATCGAATTTTCCTGGCTTCTCTGGCTTCGGGTTAGGAAGTGGAGTTGGCATCAAAGCTTGTAGCGGCATGTTTGGTGCCTTGCTATAGCTATCTTGATTAGTCTTAGACATTTTCTGCAAGTTCAAGCAGAACAGAAGTAAGAAACTTCAATAGGTAATTGTCTTAAGATTGTTGGTAATCTGCTTAACAGGAATCAATCTGACAACTAATCAAGATAACTGAGATATTAACAATCTAATTGGCCAGGTCGACAAATATCAGGTGGGAGGTTTTCCGTTCAATAGAACGTTCCTTAATTTAAGAACCACCTTTCAATTTCCTTCCTTGGTTAAAGCACCAATTAGACTGAATCTAAGTCAGTCTCGATATACTGTAAAGTATATCCCCTGTATAAAGGACTTAATCCACTTATACAGTATTTGGAGTGAGGTACGCTTAGAGTGAATCTCCTTAAGACAATTACGTCCCCCGCACCGGTGCTAATGGGATAATGGACGCTGGTCTCCCAAGATACAACACTCCTTCACGGTATTTGGATAGCACTACCAAATCACCGTACGGTCGAACCGTAGTCAACTAGTACCTTCCACAGGATCGTTGAAGCAGCGGTACAAGGACAAATTTCGGATGAATATTTGCCTTTACTTTGGAGGAGCACCCACTGTTGAGGACGATGGAAGGTTGAAGAATATTCTTCTTCAGAAGTACCAGATTCAGACAACAATTGTATAAAAGAATCTGTTGAATTTTCTGAGCCTTCTTTCAGAACGAATTTTGTAGAATCTCCTTTGGAAGTTGCTTCGGAAACCGAATCTCCCACTTCTCGTTAGAAGTTACTTCAGAACCTCACTTCCAGTTCTGAACGAAGAACCTTCACTTCCAGTTCTGGACGAAGAACCTTCACTTTCAGTTCTGAACGGAGAACCTTCACTTCCAGAATTCTGGACGAAGAACTTCACTTTCAGAGTTCTGGACGAAGAAGAACTTCAGTTCCAGAGTTCTAGATGAAGAAGTACTTCATTTCCAGTTCTGAACTTAGAGAGAGAGAGAGAGATTTCGTTTGGTGTTGGTGTGTCTTTCAATTGAGAATCTGGAGCGCTATTTATAGCGTTCCAGGAGGGGCCAACGGGTTCGAACCCAACGAAAGGGTGCAACCTTTCGACCCAACAGTCACAACTGTTGGCTGCCCAACTGACGCACCCAACAGTCACAACTGTTGGCAGTCCAACAGTCGCAACTGTTGGCATTCCAACAGTTTAGTCTCATTTTGGCTTTGAATTAGGCAATCTTTAGACTTGAATATCTCATTCATTCGAAGTCGGAATTGAACATGTGAATATACCACGTTCATCCCCAATGGAAGGAGAACACACTCCAACCATCATCCAATTAATTCGATCAACGGATCTCGTCATAATTCAACTCGAAGATTCATACTTATATTCTTCAATTCCAACAGGTATAACTTAATCTTATAGGAGTTGCCAGTGAATAGTGCTTTTGGTGGCATTGCCCTAAGGTACATTGGATTTTCCTTGTCAACGCTATTGGTTTTCTAATGCATATACAATCATTCTAGTAACTGCAGGTACATAATGCAGGATATAGATAAACTATATTATTTCCTTCTCTACTGGATTGGTGACATTATGTTAGATAAGCTACAGTGATGACATCCAGTTATTGTTATTGGATTGATATGCTTCATTGTTTTCCTATTGTTCTGGCAGCCCGGTCGGGACACACTGTGTTTCAAAGGAAGATCACCTCTTAATTAAAAGAAAAGGGCTTGCTGTAGTGGACTGCTCATGGGCGCACCTGAATGATGTTCCTTTCATTAAACTCCGGTGCCCTGCTCCTTGACTGTGTAAGATCTCCAATATCTCTATGTTATATAAATATTCTTTTTTATGTTCTTTTTTTTCCTGTTAAATCAGAAACTATGGACATTTGAAAGTTCATTTTGGGGGTATATTGGATATTTTATTAGTTTTTATAATGACTCTATGGTCAAAAGGTAAATTGTGAGGACAAAAATGATAACTTGAACGTTGACATGGTTAACAATTTCTAGCAATTTTTTCATTTGCGGAGCATATATGGTAGTGGTTGTCCTACTGTGACTTCTATCCAGCTTCTACTGGCGGTCATCTCTATTCTGTGTGAATGATAGTGTTCATCTGTCCTTTTTTTGTGCGACACCTTAGACAATCTGGTGAAGATCTTATTTAGAGGTGTCTATTACGAGTAAACAAAGAAAATGCCCTGCAGTAAGTATCTTTGAACTCACTATCGACTTGTCAAAAATCCTCTCTGGTAATATACTGCAATGAAGCCGACAAAATTTCTGATATTTTTTAATTGTCTTTTATTGCTTTTCCCATTCAATAAAGTTGGAATATGTCTTTGCTTTCAAGCAGAGATATATGCATGGTAGTTAAGCCTGAAGTGTTGGTTTCTTGATTGAAACACATTGTCACAAAAGAACCTAATCATAAGAGATACCATTACCTTATGTTTAACTTCCTCACAAGAGGTTCACAAAAGGTTTTTTCGACCTACTTGTATATGTTTACATACAGATGGCATATAAAGTTCCCATTAAAGGGCATGTAACTAATAAACATTGGGGAGCATATGTGCATAACTGCTTTTCGAGTTCCTTATAATGTTATACTGAGAGGAGTTTACTGCAGTGGTTGAAAGGAGATTAGAGGAGTGCAGAGATTCAGGGTTTGAATCCTGCTGGGGAGGGGGCGGGTAGCACCTGGTTTTCTATAAATAAATAAGCTAATTTATTAATTAAAAATCAAAATAAAATAAAACAAAATAGAGTTTGAAAGAAAGTAAAGAAAGGGAAATAAAGAAAGAAGAAGAAAAAGTAGAAAAGTTACTTAAAAGATTTTTGTGATGCCCCCAAAGTGGCTTTTGCTTTTATCTAGGAGTATAGATGAGGTTATAATTATCAGACCATTAGTCACATTCCTAGGGTTCATCAGTAGCTTTCCCTTTCACTGTAAGTCGTCAGAACAAATGTGAAAGGCTTGTGGCTGACTAGTAAGTTCACCCATTGCAATACCGTGGTTGGTGGCAGCAAACCCAGTGAACTGTGGCCGCCCGTGCCCATTATATGGCGTTGAAGCATTATCAGCAGCTCTAACAATATGATACTGTCTCTACTCCTTCATTTATCTCGCTTTTTATACTTATACAGACAACCAGTTGCATATTTACCTGGAAAACTTGTGTTTTGTTTCAGTTACTGCAGTTCTTGCTAATGTTACTTTGTTCAATGAACTACAAAAAGTAGATATTTTCTGATCTGTGTGTACTGTATTATACCGAGGAGGATGCTCTTTGTTCTATTATTCTACTTTAGTATAGAAAACAGAATGCACGGAGCTGTAAAATTTGTTTATCACTGTATGTTATGAAGGACTTGGGGCGCCATCCCAAAAGATGTCTCCCTGCAAGCTCAACTATCTTCTATGGCACGCCTCATGTGAAGCACTGCAGTCGGTCACTCCTCTACACCGCGTGGTAACCGGCACGCCCATTGCAAAGGAGAACTACTACCAAATTTCTCGAGAGCCCAACATTAACTTCACAGGGGCTTATTGCGCCTTTTTGCGTCAGTGGGGTGGGCAGGCCCATTGCGCCTTTGCGCCATTAGGGGATCTACATCGTAAAACATCACCCACACACGCGACTAAGTTCGGGGCATGTCTCTGATACCACTTGAAGGACTTGGGCACCATCCCAAAAGACTAGCCTTTTAGATGGAGTTGCCCAAATCCTTATATACCCAAGACCATCCCCACGTCTAACCGATGTGGGACTATTTGTTCGACCCAAATCCCAACATGTTAATATGTTAATAGTGTGATACTTGAGATGACACCGATACGTCATGATATATTTATGGATAAAAAGTCGTGATGAAGATTCCTAACCCATTCACCAACTGGTCCTTTCATTTGGTATTAAACAACTGTTCATTTTGCAACAATCATGCAGATGGGTTTATCTTCAAATCACACAGTTTTTTATCCACATATGTTTCCATGGCATGTTGATCAAGATCGTCGTATGTGTCACTCATTTTGGTACCTCACCTTGTTGTTTGATTGGCAGAGAGAGACTTTTTATTTGGTCATTGGGAACTATTACTGCAAACTCTTTGATTGAAAAATATCCAACCCTATCAAGTTCTGAATAACCGTGTATTCCCTCGATTTTTTTTTTGTTTCTTGATGTTTAGATCAAGAATTGTTTGGATCCCCCATAGCTGTGGCCTTCCTTGCTATTTGGAGGTGGGACAAAATTTTAGATTATTCCTAGGGAACTAGAAAGCAACATCCTCTGCGCGCGCGCGCGTGTATTGGTTTTTCTCTTTTCTTCTTCTTTTCTTTTTCCTTCTTCTTCTTCTTCTTGTTGTTGTTGTTGTTGTGTGTGTGTGTGTGTGTGTGTGTGTGTGTGTGTGTGGGGGGGGGGGGGGGGGGAGGTGTTGTGGTTTGTTTGTGGGGTTCAAAATGTTATTTTACCTTATCTCAGTTGGATCTTTTTCCGTGTATGCATTATTGTAACTTCTTTGTGTCTTTATATCCTCTCAGCTTAAACTTTGATTCATCCAAATCATTCTCAAGTATCTAAGTGCCATGTTCCTCTTCTTTAGTTTTCAACATTTAATCTTTTTGTCTCAAAGTAATTTTCTGTTAACTATTTACATGTCACTTCAATTTTTTTCCCTCAACTGCAACTTTACTGCTGTACGCTCGCTTGGTTTCTGGCTTCATCCCTGATTAGGATAGCTTATTAACATCAATTACAAAAGTCAGACTTTATGATTATTTTTATTTTTTATTTCATGTTCAAAGTTTCTTGCATTATATTGGAAGAAAGGACGAGTTTGTTGTTTTTGGCTTTGCATGACCCCTACTTAGCTCTTTTCCTTCCTTTACCAATTAGCCTTCTTATGTGGCAAGCTTTTCTCTTGTTCATAGTTTCTTAGCAAGAAAATGGACACTATTTTGGAGTGTCAATGTCAGGTTGGCAGTCAATTGTGAAAATCTTGTCGAATTCTTCATAGTGCCTTAACTCCAAATTATAATGACAGTGACTATGATGATGATCATGTGGATCTTAGAAAGAGTCTTTTGATGTATGAATGAATCATTTAAAATAATTTATTTTTATATACACACACTTAACATGAAGTAGTTGTGCAGATAAAATTAGTACTTTAATAGTTTAAATTTACTCTTGGTGGAAACACTATGAACCTTGATTCTTTTTCATCATGACAATTGACTTTTTGCAATGTTTGATAAAGTAAAATGTCAGCTACCAAAGTAAAATTTATATCTCATGACAACTTATTTGTGATTACTGATCATAAAGTTGCTCGTGTAGACAATTAAGCAGCAAGTTCTGGTACCAGAAAACATAATTTAGATTGTCAATAAGTTCCTGGTTGAGTGCCTGACTTTCATGTTTCTTTTTCCTTCATTTTGGCAGTGAGGAAGAGGACACAGCTAATCTTCTATTAAGCAAATTTAAATGGGGCCACTCATTCTTGTCATTAAACAGGTATGCTATTAGATTTATGTGGGCTGGTTACTTCATATAAAACAAGAAAATATCAGATGCTCTCTAAGAAAATTCTTGTTTGTATAAGATGAACAGAGCATCTGGTTTCAGATAGATGTTTTACATCATGTTTTATTCTCCCTCCTTTTGGATCCTTCAATATTTCAGCTGATATGGAAATTATCCACTTCGAAATTTGCACTAAATGCTTTGCCCCTACCTGCAGAGAACTACTGAAGGCATACTCCAAATGCGAGACTAGTTCAGAAATTATCTCAAACTCATGGCTTTCAAATAACTCGAGAATCCCAAAACCACTTCCAGAGACGAACGGTATATGGTTGAAGTGCCTGATTAGATTCTTGAATATTATCCTGAGGTTGGGCAAGAACTTGTAACAAAGCTGCCTTGAATGCAGGAACTGATGAGGTGCCTCCAAAATCCGATCCTGGATCTGGTTGTGATTCAGAAGATGGACTTCCACCACTGGAAGAGAACTTGAATCGCTTGAACTTGGAAGAAAGCGAAGAAAGTGAAGAAGAGGAATGGGTGACCACTTCACCTTTCAGTTCATCAATGAAAAGAAGAGCAATTGGACTTATTATATATATTAGCAGATATCCGAGTTGCAAGATATTTGATATGTGTTCCTTGTTTTCTGCACAAGAATGATTGTTAGAGTTGTAGGTTTGAATTTAAGGTCATTGAATCTAGCAGCAAATTATTTTGATAGATGTTACTAGAATCAACGTTTTCTTCATCACAAGAGTCTCTCGTATCCGTGTCATAGACCTCGCATATGGTTGTGAACATTAACAGTTTCAGTTGTATGTGCATTGCATGTGTGCAATTATGAAAGCCTAAAATAATATATTCTTTTCGTTCTTAACGTTTTTCTTTTTCTAATATTACTCTTTTTTCAGGTTCAGTAGTATTGGGACACCCCTCGTTTATGTTGGTCCATTTTCTAAAAGCACACATCAAGCTACTGTGTACGGATCTCTCAAGAGTATGCAGTATATATGGGTAGGTAATCTTGAGTTGATGCTAAATCTATGATTGATTATGGACACTTCAATGATGCAGTATGCTTTGATACAGCTTACGAAACAAATTGTCATGGTAGGTTTTTTTTTTTCCCCTTTTCCTTTGGCCGCGTATTTGGAAGAGGGACGAGTTTCTAGTGGGGCATGCACAATGAGAAATGGGCATGCTATATGGTTCACAAACACTTTGTGCTGATATGAAGCCAAACAACGGAGTGAAAGCTTGAACAGTGCGAAGGGAGGAAAAAAACTCAAAGCTTCACTTGTTGACTATTTTCAAGCATTATGAAGAGAGTTTTGATCGGCAAAAAGAAAAACTAGTGTTTTTTTCTTTTTCTTTTTTTTTTTTTTTTGGGAGCAAGTCGAACGTTACCATCATACCCCATTTACAAATGGTGAAGTTGCTATTGCGTATTCACATGCAGTGTTTGGAATATTCAAAAAAAGATTTTGATAGTCATGACATGTAGCATGCATAACTGTTAAGGCCTTCAATGAGGTTGAAGGTAAGAAACTGTTGAAAGTGCTGGATTTGGTAAATGTCATGGAACCTCCATCATGATACATATTAAAGAAGTGGACAAAGAATGCTAAAAACTGGATTTATAGAAATTATCATGAGATTATGGTTAGCTGAGTTCCTTAGTTGTCGTTAGCATTTCGTTACAGTAATATGTGCCATAATTTCACTCTATGATGTATTTAAACGATATTTGCAATATTTAACATGATGAAGTTGGGCCTTTTAATGGCATGTTTGGAAATTATTAGCAGTATGTATTCACATTTGCAACTAATTTCAAACGGCAGTACGCACCCACATGTGATTGCTTGATATATTACTTTTTCAAGATAAAGACTATACAAGGTGTTAGTATGGACCTAAACATCTGATTCAGACAAACATAGCGCAGAAAATCCTTGTCCATATGTTCCAAAAATTATACCATGTAAGTGTAACATGATTAAGAAAGATCCTGAAACTTCTGAATTCTGGCCATTCAGTGGAATCAACGAAATATTTCAGGATGAGGAACATTTCTCTAATGCTTGAAATCACCCCTTGTATAGTTGTGTTACCAATTTAACAATATTTGACAAAGTATTAAATTGAAAAAATAATAATCCATGTATCAGATAGAAGTAATGTGACATGCCGAGCAAGCTTCATATCTTGCTCTCTGTCAGACTGCATAACATACTACAAATCTGTAATGCACAAAGCCTTGAAACAGAGTTGCAGCAATGAGCCTTGAAAATGGAAGACCGCCACCGAGCAGAAACAAAGATCCAAGGCATTTATTATCTTCAACGTGCATTCTCGGATGGTTTACATAAAAGTAAAGACAGGAGGATCGACTATGTTGATAAGTCAGTGGAGCGCTGACAGAAGAGCCCTTGGTCATTCATGGAATTCCAGTTGAATTTAAAATCTGCAGCTATCATATAATTTCCTTCAACTACAAAAAAAATATGCACAAAAGGCATACGTTATTGGATGCTGAAATTGGTAGTTAAAAAATAACTTGGGCCATTATAAGAACCAACAGAAACAATAAAAAATGATAAATAACATGAAACAAAACAGGATAAGTCATCCACACTCTTTACAAAATACCTGTAAACTTGTAGAGAGAAGATAACAAGTGCACATGCAGAACTGTCAGATATATTTTTACTGAAAAATTGGGTTAAAAGAGTGTCTAACCTATTTGTTGTAACAATATTTCATACAAGGTCCATTCCAATCTTTCTATCTATTTATCGATCTCTATCTATCTAATAACAATAGGGGCGGAGGTGTTTGTCGGTGTTGACGAAACAATCCTTTCAGGTATGAGATTGTTGTGGGTTTGGACATCAGGCATGTTTGTGACTACAGGGACATTTAGGGTTTTACCTATTGTTGGGAGTAGTTGGTCTGAAATGTGATTGACCTGCACTTCAGTCCTTGGCCTCTTTTTATTTTATTTCATCCATGTAAATAGCACACTATGACTTTCCTGTTGCTTGGGAGAATATTATGTGCATTTACGTGCACTTGCAAGGGCTTCCTTTTGGTTGTCGCATCATGCCTATTTATTCAGTACAATGATCTACTTATTACACTGTTTTGGTTTATTGACATTTTGTTTTGACAAGTAAATATGTTTTCGGAATAAACAGTGGATTTCTGTTGGATTCTATTAAATTAATAGAATTGAATAAATATTAAGCATTTAATAGTTAGTTGTCTTGTCTCAGACAGTTTTCAGGTATATGGTGTAGGTTTTTTTATATATATAAACAATGAATTACACGTATTTGAAATCCTTTTTTATTAACTCCCTTAAATCCATATATGTCAACTTAGTTTATGCAACTAAGTTGACTTGTTCTTATTCCTCTAATCACAGAGCAGCTTAGTTGGACTGTTTCCTCCCTCCTATATCATCTCTAACTTAACTCATCGTCACAACCCAAACACAATTAACTCTGCCACTACCTACTAACCATGTCCTTCAATACAAATCCATCTCCCTTAATCCAAACCCATATCCATTACCCACACTGTCACCCGACCACCATTGTCTTCTCTATAAAACCCTCTCTAATTAATTAGCCTTCCCCTTCTCTACCCATTTTTCTTCTCCTCCGCTCTCTCCTTTACTATCTTTTTACTCTCCAATTAGCTATTAGAATACACCTTTTAGTTTACTCTCTCCCCTTCTGCATATTATCTCACATGCCCAGTGGGAGCCAAGTGGAAGCACACTGGATGACGGCATACAAGTGAGCCACTGAAAGAGAGAACTCTAAAAGTGCAAATATCACATATATGTTAGAATATGAAATAATGTTGAACTTAATTAAAACATATCCACTTACCTTTGCTTAATCAATGCAGATGCCTATGGAGACATTAAGGTGCTTCAGTTTAAAACTCAACTGGATACCAATGTGGACATAACACAATTTAAATGGATAAGTGGAGTGAAAACAATACCTTACACTACTCATCTACATCTACCCAGACCCAATAAACAGTTCACACTTCCATTAACTAAAACCATCTCTTCTCCTCAGCTCAAGCTCATCCTTTATATTTTTCCTTTCTTTTCTTATTTAAGAACCTTGACTCGAACTCATTTACTAACAGTTGAAAAGTAACTCAAATGAGACAAGTCTCCCAATGCCCTATTTTATTAACCAAATTCTGGACTGACGATGGGTATTGAGCTTTTGCAACCTGTAACACTTATTCTGGGGCTCAGGAAACCTAATCTGTGACATACTTGAAATGACTTCAGGACCTAATAGGAAAGCTTAATATTTTGGAATTAATATCAAATTATGTACAAGTTGAAGGACTTTTATGTGAAATAAGCTATATAATGTAATATATAATGTACAGTGCAAACTTTTTACTCACACGCGCGCGCGCGCGCACGCGCGCTTGACATATTATGATATATCAAATATAGGGTAAAGTGTATCTAGTGTCCTAGATCACTACCTAAGGAACCAACGAATCGTCTAAAATCTTGTGATTGGTCATCCCTACGAATGATCCAGTCTGTCCATCTACGTAGCATGTACACTTCTATCATGGAGCAATGTCGTGTTCAACACACATGCCGTGTGTATTTTTAAGAATTTACCACGTATTCACGTGTCGTGTCCATTTCAACGTTGTCATGTCCGTGCAAGATAGCCGTCCATTTTCATCTACATGTCCTAAAATGATTGTAAATTAAAAAAAATCACTTTTGATACATTTAAACCATGCACCAAACTGTTACAAAATGACATTTTTTCAATGATGGAACAAATTATACAATTTGATCGATGATGAAAATGTTCTCAAATTACATCATTTTTTATATGCAAGCATTTAGGACATGGAGATCTTGATGGATCATCCACTTTGGCTTATTATATAGTTTGAAAACATACCAACCCATTTATCAAATATATTAAAGCAAATATAATCGTACATAAATAATAATTATTTTAATGGGAATCTCACTTAAATGGTTATTAATACCTTCTCTGCATATTAATCTTGCAATTTCTACTTTTGCAACACAAACTTTCCATTGTTCTCACCTTCCCTCCATACGTTTCATAGAATAGTGAAAGTGAATTGTGATGCTCATTTGGTATGAATATTGCAAACAAAAGGATGGCTTTCCCCTCCTACTTCCTTAATCAAACCCCTTAAATTTCATAACGAATTCCACCAAAATTGAGCTCCTTGCCATAAACAAATCAGGCTGAAATTCAGATAAGATCTAGCTTCTGACTTGTGCCATTGCCTCTACATTTTGTTCGAATTCAGTGCAAAATTAGACTCATGAGAAGAGCTTTCCAATTTTAGAGTCTTGTTCTTTGCTGACTACTCCCAAAACGTCATGGAAGTTGGAAACTCTTTGCTAGAACTTACTGTTTGGGATTGCGGCTCCTGTCTTGTTGCATGAAGATCCTCCTCCATCAGTGAGTTTAACGTTCTAGGTACCCATGAATTTAATGTGAGATATAAACCCAAATAGATCAATACAACAATAACAACAACAAAGACTTCATTCCAAACTTTTGGGATTCGCTGTGGGTCATTTTTTCCAATCAGTTCTATAAAGGTGATCTCCTCTCGAGTTAGTACACCTCAATCCACCACCTCAGACCTAGTCATCTAGAACGATAGACGCAACATAGTTGAGTAGACCTCAAAGACCGATATCCTGTTTAAAAAGTGCAGTGAAGGCAACCCATCCCATCCTTTAGAGCATGCTTCGCAAGAGGGATAACAAGAAGCTAGTTTTTAATCAACTATTGCTCAATAAGCTCATAAGCCCCTCTTTCGAAATTCAGTGAAGAGGAATCCACAACCCTGATACCATCTTCACTCTTTTACTGCTCTATAAATCATATTGTTATAAATTTCGAAGATGTGCAGGCACGAGTGATAGTGCTACCATTTAACATGAAGGCTGAAGGTTGTCACAGTATGGTGTTAGCTTAAGGCTCCATAAGCACATCTTTTCATCTGCCAGGGTACAGTTTCCTCTCTTCAGAATTGTATGACAAAGCCAGCAGATAACATAACAAAACTTGACCCCATAAAATTAAAATGTTCAATCTAACTATTCTTCATTTTCTTTTGTTCTTTTGTCCTAAAAGTCCAGTTTCACTCCACACTTACCTAGCATGTAACCTCCACTGCAAGTGTTCAAAGAATCTTATTGTTTCAACTATCCCATGCTATCATAAGATGTGGTCTTCTCTAATTCAATAGCAATGCCTCCATACTTTAACCACATCAACTTTAGACATACTCAACTCTCTTATGCTCATTGTATCCTTTTATTATATCTTCATAATCCAACACTTTGATCAATATGACAATCTTGAGATCCACAATATCATGCCAATACCACAAAAGTGCAAATAGTATCATACTTTGTATTAGTTGTTATGTATCAGGACTCTGTAATCAGCATTCATGACACGATTTGAAATAGTTTATATAGCTACTAGAGTTTTGGGCACAACAGCACCCAGATGACAAAGCATTCGACTGTAGAAAATTGTGCAAATAGTGTAGATTTTAAACATGAGGATGTATGGGGAGAACATAAAGAGAGGCACATATATGTAAATCATAATTTAAAGCATGAAAGGAATATATGTAAAAGATATTTGGAGGTATCTATGCAAAAATATCCTTTTATAGTTTTGTTAGATGAATTTGATGCCTTGTGCAAAAGCTATATCAGGTCAGAGGTTAATTAGTAGAGTTTGTTTAGTTATAGAGTCCTAAATAGATGTTTATCATAGATTGAGTAGAATTTGGTTTTTGTACGGGTCTGTATATAAGGGAGAGCATTGTTCAAGATTCTATTCAATTGTATTTTGTAGTACTTGTGGTAATCAATAGAGATGTAGTCTTCATAGTTTAACATGTAATCTGCGCTATGATCCATAGTTAGACTAAAATCTCTTTTCTAGTTGCTCTAACTTCTTACTAATTCTCTAAACCACTCAAATTTACCCCCGTTTCATCTTCACACTCACCAAGCCTTCCTCATCATTGAAATCACCTCTGCTAACCAATTCAACCACATTCCTCTTCTCTGATGATTCAGGAGTCTATCTCTAGGTTTTTATAAGCATTTGGAAGCACTGGTAGATACTGTTTGGGATGATTGCTTGAATTGAGTAGTTTTGTATAGCTAATGACAATTGATATTGATTATGTGATTTTGTTCAGATTTCTGATCCATGATCGAGGTGAGTGAAAGAGATAATATTTGATTTCTTGCACATTCTTTGCATGAGTGTCTGTTTCAGAATTTTTTATTTAGAATCTTCAGTAAAAATTTTGGTATTGATTCACTTTATTTTCTGCTTCAACTTCAATTTGTGGTTTTTGGTTATTGGAATATGTTTCCTAAGACCCATAAGAGGATTCCAGGTAGATTTTACTATTGATCCCGTGTTAGGATGAGAAGTATTTAGAGTTTGAATTTGTATCTCAAGGACCAATTGAGGTTGCAATATATTTATGTTTGTCAGATCCTAAGGGAGAACCAGAGTGTTATAGTTTGAGATCCAAAGAGAAAATCAGAGGGATTACGAAGTATTGTAGTTTGAGATCACAAGAAAAGGTTAGAGAAATTATCGAGTATTACTGTTTCAAAGGGATCAGAAAAATGACCGTTTGAGCTTGCTGATTTTGTTTGGAGAGATTCTTTTTGTATTTTGGGTTGATAGTAATAATTAAGATAGATGCTTAGCTTTTGTTTTCGGGCTACATCTAAGAGAGACAGACATCATGGCGGAGGTCATTCTTTTAGTGGTGACGATGAGAGGTGATAAAGTCGGTAGCATGGCGGTGATAACGGTACTTGTAAGGGGACTGGAGAAGTGACACTTAGTCATTATTGCAAAGAAGAGTATGGGAAGTACGAAATGATTCAGAAGGTTTCAACAAAGTATCAAATGTTTCAACAGCTTCTAGCACTTCAAGAACTTGTTCTTTAGTTTTTGTTAGGCAAACTCTTGATGTCAAATCTTTGTTAGTTTAAAGAGGGATTTTAGATAAAAATAGCTAATTAGTTAACAATAGAATTTGCCTTGGTTATAGAGTCCTAATAGTGTTTAGAGTCTTATAGGGTCCTAGTGGCATTATGAGTCACCGTTTGATTAGGATTTGACTTTTTTTATGGGTCTATATAAAGGGAGCATTGCTGAAGGTTCTACGCCATTGTACTTTGTAATTATTTTGATAATCGATTAAAATGTAGTGTTCATAATTTAATAGTGGTAAAATGTAAAAGCAGTAGGGCAACAAGGTAGTTTCTGTAAAACTAAAAAGGAAATAAGAATTCAAGGTCCCATGGAGAACCATCTGGTTGTCACTGTTCTAAAAATCGGATTAATCGGCCGATTAATCGGCCGATTAATCCTATTCGGTGACAGCCCGTTTAATATTACATTAATCGCGCTGATTATGCGCTCGGGCGATTAATCGGGTCCAAAACGATTAACCGATTAATGCCCGATTAATCCGATTAATCCCGATTAATCATTTAGGTATTTCATATGCTTTTTATTTGAAAAACTTCACTTTCTGTGTGTTGGATCGCTAAGTAGTTTATGTTGTAATATTGATGATTTGATAATGTTCTTTTATTAAATAGTAAATGAATTGTTATTTATTAAATAGTAGATGAATTATGATATTTTATTATTATATATTTTGCATAAAGTGATACTTATGTTATATTATTTTTGATTATTTTCAAATTAACTTATTTAGCAATCTTTCTCCATCATTGTATAAAGTTTTTTATTTTGATTGATAAATTGACTAATTTTTTTAATTTATCTTATTTGCAAGTAAGTTCTTTGATTTATATTTATGTTGCAAAATTTGAAATCTTGGATTACTAATGTGAAGAGATAAGTTCTTTTACTTCTTCTTTTTTTACTATTTATTCATATTATCTTGTTCATCATATCATGGTTTATAACTTCATATCTAGATATTGTCTTGTGTAATATTTAGGTATTTTCAACAATTAACTGTATATATTCATATGTAGTTGTGTATAAATATAATTAAATATATTAAAATTTTTTAAAACGATAATCTTCGATTAATCCGATTAATCCGATTAATCATTATTCAGTGTTGGACCGCACGAATAATGAAACCGATTTTTAAAACACTGCTGGCTGTCAAAAAGTTATGCTAATGTTGGGGTAAAATGGATGGAATAATCATGCTTTTTCTACTTCTGAATCACAGGCTGTCCATACAAACATGTATGAACGCGAAACATCCATTTGAGGAGTTTGTGTTATATAGTAGCATAGATATTTACTGATATAATTGATATATCAATAGACCCATAGCTACAAATTTAACTTAGCAAAAATACGGTCCAAATAAAATTATTTGGAATTGGCATGTCAGGATACATTCATTTATTCAATATAGCAAGACATACCAGCTGCTATTATATTGCATTCATTATTTCACATTTTATCATGCATAGGAATCTATCCTGATAATATCACTTTGATGTTAATTGGTGGTTGGATAACAATGACAACAACAACAACATATCCTAAAAGAAACAATAAATAACAATACAGTTTTATATGCATATCTTGAAGATAAATGTGTGGAGTATCAATTAGCAAAAATTAAATGCATATAGAATTTATATTGTTAGATAAAACATGTACAAGATAAGATAAAACATGTATAATAATCCCCAATTTTGTTTACCAGTCAATATTCCGGTTACCAGTAAGAGTATATCCTGGCAGTGATTTAAGAAAACCGATCAGAAGATAGTGCATCTTTGTATAAGTTCCTGTTGAAGGCCTCCTATCTCCTATTATCCAATCATCAAATCCTTATTTTCTAATAAACTCGTCTGCAAATTTTTGCTTCTTGCTCTATGAGACTAAAAGTTGTATCATATGCATGTCCAAAAACAAATGTCTTAATAGCAGCCATAA